>PVKE010042491.1:0-13731 GCA_004027555.1 Craseonycteris thonglongyai
ATTGTTACCAACCAATGTCACCCCATTAAATTTAACAATAAAAATAAATAAATAAATAAATACTTCCTCGAACTTCTCTCATTCCATCAATGGCAGAACATTTCTGGTAGTTACTCTGACCACAAACTTTCAGGTCATCCTTCATTATGATTTATACTGTCATTTCATCATATCAGCAATCTCCAAACCAATGTCATGGTACCTCACTGCCTAGGACCATGCTGTCCAATACAGTAGCCATTAGCCACATGTGCTTGTTTAAATTTAACTAAAATTAAACTTTAAAATTCCTTCTCAGACATACTAACCACATTTCAAATACTTGATAGCCCCATGAAGCTTGTAGCTACTGTATCATTGTCAATTATAGAACATCTCCGGGGAAGCAGGGATGGCTCAATGGGTTAAGCACTCGCTTTGCAGCGCTGGGGACCTGGGATCAAATCCAGGCCCCAGCCCATGCGGACCCATATGCTGAACTGGGGAGCTCCCTCAGTTCAGTTCTCTCTGTCTCTGTATCTCTCTCTCTCTCTCTCTCTCTCTCTCTATATATATATATATATATATATATATATATATATATATATATATATATCTGTCAAAAATAAATAAATTAACATTTTTTTAAAAAAGAACATCTCCATCATTGCAGAAAGTTCAAATAGGCAGTGAAGGACATAAAGGCTGAATTCCTCAAACCAGCACCCAAGGCTAGTTGTCATTTAGAGGCAGCCCATACTTCCAAAATTGCCTGCTCCTCTCCCAAGCACTTAGTTATATAGACCAGGCTCTCCCGTCCCTCCAACAAATCTGTGCCTGTGCACATCAGATTCCCCATCACTGAGATAAATGAGTACGTAAATCAATGCAGTCTCCTAAAGCATGAGATTTTTCGTGACAGAAAGCAATGACACACCTATGAAATTTTCATCCCAGAAAAATGCTCTGCTAACGAACAAATGCAAGAAAAGGACTTTTCCCCAGAAGACTGTAATGAGCTTTGGGCTGGTCAGGATTTGCTAGAGAATTAAGTGAAATGCCACTTGTCATGCTTGGCAGTTAATACCAATTTGAGAAATTATATAATTTTTCATGTAGGAGCATATTTTCTCTCTTAAATAAGTTCCATGGTTATAGGAAGCAGAGAACAGAACTTAACATGAATTTCTTCTCCTAGTTCACAGCTCTACTCATACATGCAGAGGTTGCAAATGGCCCCTGCATGAGGGCCAGACATCATCGATAGTGTGATTTTCTCCAGAGTGTATTTTTAAAAATTTTTGAATCAGTTGCCAACCTTTAAAAATTGGAAGATTTCACATCAGATTCCACACTTTTGGTTTCTTGAATAACCAGTGTATCTGGTGACTCTGGGTGAACACCCATGCTGAACTCTATTAGCTGGAGCTGAGGGCCACCTGCCCCCTTTATAGAAAGCCTGGATTTTCCTGTTTACTACTTTCCCTCTGGTTATTTTATTCCCTTGTTACCTGCCTAGCTCCTGTAGGCTTTTATACTTATAATTCTTATGGAAGACATTCAATAAATGAACTCAAAATGGAAATATTATACTGTAAACACAGTCAGGCAGCCCTTCAATTCCTGTCTTAATGGGCAACATGTTTGTTTTAAGCAGCTGTAATAAAAATTCTTATTTTAGTCATTAGCTGAAGACACTAATCTCACCAAGTAATTTTAGCTATTCCTCCTGGGCTTGTCAAGAAAGGATAATAGATTAGGGAAATGATCAACTGGAGGAACAAGAAGCAATCAGGCTAAATAATCACATGAAGCAATTGATACTCAGAGCACACAACATTGTTCCATGTACACTGAGTATCCCCTGAAAACACATGGAAACCACAGCACTTACGATGCTGAGAGTAACTGGCAGCTGCCCCAGAAATCTGGGACTTGATACAGAAAGCCTAAGTCTGTTCATTTATTCAAACCCACGCTGATTTCTCCTCTTTTGAACACTTTATTATAGACAACTGTGTTCTAAAATTGTCTTCATGTCTTCCCTCCTCCACTTGACTGTAAGCTCCTTAGAAACTCCTGTGATACTTCTCATTGCCTAGTATAGTGGATCAGGGGATTCTTGCCCTGGAGCCAGCAGATTGGCTTCAGTCACAGACAGAAACCCAATGGGTCATCAAAGCTTCTTATTAAAAAGGTATATACCCTATGATCAGGGCTTCAGAACTGGAGAAAAAAATTAACGTTAAGGTATTTGTAAAAGGGACAACAGTTAATGAAACGTTTGATGGCTTTGATGACACTCATCTAGTCTCTTAGTTATCATTTCCATTGTTTTGTCATTTTCATATTTGAAATGCACAATTTTCATGATTTCATTAAGGTCATAAGTAAACAAAAAAAGTGTTAAGCTACACAGGGCCAACTCATGTACCATGCTGGTAGAGACTGAGGGAAAAGAGGGCAAAACAATTCAACCAGATATAAACACACTAATAATCATAATATATCATCCATACTTCTCCTTGTCTGCCACAAGAATCTTCCATTTGCTTTTAAATCAAGACTCACAAAACTTGAGAATTCTCCTTATATGTGACTAATAGGAGCAGTAGTTAATTTGACCTAAGCTTTATTTTTATGAAGCTCTACAGATTTGTAAATGATGTGCTTATTTTCTAAATGTACACAAAGCATATATTTACTAATCCAATGTCAAATTATGCTGAAGAACAGTTTCACATCTGATTTCCAGAATGTACCTTTCCTCATTTTGAAAAATGGGGAATATATTTCCTATCTCCAACCTGTTGATCACTTTCCCATCCTTTCAATTTTTCAAAGGTGACACAGTAGTTTTCCTATTCTAGCTTCAAGTTCTTTCATCAAGGAAGTGTCCAGGGACAAATATATTTGCAATAGCTAATGTGATTCTTATTATCACCTCTTCTAACTCCACCATGAACACTACCAGTTTGAGGATCTTTTTGTTTAGTTAGAGGAATTAAACTGAATAGTCAGCTTGGCTTTTACCTGTTAGTACAGCAACACTTGCTCTAAATGGTCTCTTCTCACTGTGTGTATCAAGACCATGTTTACTGAGGGCTAACGTCCTACATACTGTGCTGGCTTTTGAACGCTTTTCCTAAACAAAGAATACATTCCCCCTCCTCCATTGCTTATGCTCCTTTTAAAATCAGGGATCATAAAAAAAGATCCATATGCCATCACATATTAAAAAAATATTGGTGTTTTTGTTTTTATTTGTTTGCTTGTTTTGTCCTCTCACGTTTCCCGCATCTTCTCTTACTTACTGGAATTATTTGCTCTCTTTGAATCTGGGTTTTAGTTTTAGAACCTTCCCAACATTGCTGATTCAAGTATCCTGTTAGAGACATTACTTATAGAATGATACCTAAATATTATTAAAAATTTTCTTTACTAAATTCTTGGACAGGGCACATTTAGCAAATTCTAAGATGTCATGGTCACATTGTAGTACATTTCCATCACTATAAAGCTCCTATAAGTCAGAATTCAGTCCAGAATTATACATTTGATGCTGACTGAGAAAATTCCCAGAAACTGATTTGAAATAATGACAGGCTAAGAATCTGGCCCATTTCTATGCTAGTCTCATATAAGACTGAATTTACGAGGTGTCTTAAGTAAATGAGATGAGAATTCGTTTTCCACCTGTGTCTAGAAATAAATAGTGTTTTTGTTTTGTTTTTTTGGCCAGATGCACAAATTTTATAACATATGATATAATTTCTGAGCGCTTGAATCTTCACCCTACTCTTTCCCAACCACATCATTTTGGATGGCAACCTCTCTGTTTATATTTCTAGGAATAGCTGAGTACAAAAGTTAGAAGAAATTTTCCCACATGAAAATGGAACAGAAAACATATCATGCTAATTCTATGATCTGAATATATGTGGACTGATCAGATGGCTCATGTACTTCATGAGAACTTCCTGCCAGCTATCCATTACAGAGTAAAAGGCAAAAGGAAAAGTTAAGATATAATAAACCTTCAATACTCAAACTTCCTATTCCCAAGAGGGAGGAAAGGTAAGTTCTTTTGAAAGCTAAAATATGTAGCCCATTTACAATCAGGAGTAGTGGTACTTCGGAACGTATATACCCAGTAATGTTTCTCAACATATAGTTTGGTTGGTAGAAGCCAAAGATTTAGCAGAGAGTGGTAAGATATACTGAGAAGTGGGGAAGCTGGGATGGCTCAGTGGGTTAAGTGCTCACTTTGCAGCGCCAGGGACCGAGGATTGAATCCCGGCTGCAGCCCGTGCGGAACCATATGCTGAACTGGGAGCTCCCCCAGTTCAGTTCTCTCTCTGTATCTCTCTCTCTGTATCTCTCTCTCTCTCGCCCTCTCTCTCTCTCTGTCAAAACTAAATAAATAAAAAATAAATAAATAAATAAATAAATAAATAAAAAATAAAAGAAGATATACTGAGAAGTCTGGAAAGAGATTTTTGTGAAATAGGCTGAAAACACAGAATCTCAGAGGCTTAGAAAGGGGTTGAGGCAGAATTTTATCTTAAAAAAAAAAATGTTTTAAATCCAAAGGTAGAAAGTGCTGGTGGAAAGTACTGAGCCAATTAAAGGATTCACATATGGACACAGAACTGCTCACTCGTAAAGGCCTTCCTCTTTGAATAAGAAGGGTTTTCAAACAGCCACCTTCTGTCAATGTTCTGTATCACACTAACTGTGGCAGGTAGAAAAATGGCCCACCAACAATGCCCATATCCTAATCCTTAGGACTTGTGAGTATGTTAGGTTATATGGAAAAGAGGAATTAAGGTTGCAGAGGAAATTAAGGTCAACAGTCAGCTGAATTTAAAATAACGGGATTGGGGGGGGGGGGCGAGATGGCGGCATGAGAGGAGAAGCCCAATACCTACCTGGGAAGGGACTTATGAACAAAAAAGAATCCACAGGGGAAACCCTGAGAAGCACCCTCAACTGAGAGAACCACACAATGCAGAACAACACCTGAAGATTACAGGAAACAGGGGTGAGTGGGAGAGGGAAGGGGAAGGAGCAGTTTGGGGATAGGGACACGGAACGTAGCCCGGGGATGGCAAAAACAAAGGGGGTTTGGGGGACTACAGTCAAAGTGGAGCTGGATGAAGGGTGGGCTGGAAGCCAAGACCTGAGGAGAATGGAAGCCCCATGAGACGGTGAACAATTTAACATCTGAACTCAAGGGTGGCACGCTGTGCCCACACAGATCACTGCACCTGAGATGGAATAGGGACCATGGTGCAGGGGTGGCTGCACTTCCCAGGTGGGTGGGGAGAGAGCAGAGCATCAACCAGCTGCAGCACCTACTCACTGGCTTACGGATGGAGAGGGACCAAGCAGCGCTGCCAGCCACAGCTCGGGGTACCTAGTCACTGGCTTAAAAAAACTGCATGACTGTGCTCAATAAAGGCCCTTAAAGTGAATGCAGCCTGCGCAGAGCAGAAGGGAGAAAGACCAACCTGTGCCTCCTCTACACTGACCCGCTAGCCCCTCTGCTCACAGAGGAATCTGCTATTGTGTCTCAGACTGCCCCAGGATCCTACCCACACTCCCACAATCCCACACTCCCTCACATACCTCCACTGCTCCACCTTCTACCAGCTAAGCCAGCAACCTGAGGTGCAACCCCAGGACAAAGAAACTGACTGCTTCCCTCAACCCTCTCCCAAACAACTCATTCCCCCTCAGCTGAGCCCTTAGTGTAGCCTGCTACACAGCAGAGACATAGCAGCTGCACTCAGACCACAGCCCACCTCACTCTCCCAAAGGGGGGGAACATCCAGACTAAGACAGTTGACAAAAAATAAGAAAAAAAGAGAAGCCAATATACCAAAAACCTGCAGAGGCAAAACACACTTACGCCTAAGGTGAAAAGAACCACATTAAATACAAAGCACAGCTCAGAATCCAAAGCCACTCCAAAAGAATATGGGAAATCTTTAGAAGAGGAGCTTACAGACTTGGAAGCAAACAATATAAATGAAACAAAATTCAGGGCTGCAATTATCAAGACACTCAGACAGCTCAGTAAATGTGGGCAAAGTACCCAGACACAGTTAAGTGACCACAACAAGAATATTTTTTATCAAAATGACTACTTTACCAAAAAAATTGAGAAATGACAGCAGAACCAAAAGGAACTCCTCGAACAAAAGGCATAATCAAAGAGCTGAGAAAAGAACTAACCAGCATAGGAAACAGGGCTGAATTAGTGACATCAAATATAGAAACATGGAATTTTCACAGATGGAAGAAGAAAGGGATATGAAAGTCAAGAGAAATGAAAGAGCCCTACAATAACTCTCAGGGTTCATCAGAAAGAGCAATATGAGAATATTAGGGGTTCCAGAAGGAAGTGAGATGGAATCTTCTCTGAGTCTACTAAAACAAATAGTAGATGAGAATTTTCCTAACCTACGGAAAAAACTAGAACCCCAAATTCAAAAGGAAAACAAAAGCCATAGCTACCAAGACCCTAGCAGATCTTCTCCAAGGCACATCATTCTAAAGATGACAAAAACCAAAGACAAAGAAAGAATCCTCAAGGCTGCCAGGAAAATATATATATATAACTTTCAAAGGAAACCTATCAGGTGGTCATCAGACTTCTCAGCAGAAACTCTGCAAATGAGGAGGGAGTGGAGCCCAATCTACAAAATTTGAAAAGAGAGAATTTTTCAGCCAAGAATTAACTATCCAGTAAAACCTAAACTTTAGAAATAAAGTAGGAATCAAGGCCTTTTCAGATATACAGCAGCTAAGGAAATTCTCCAGCTCAAAACCGGCACTCCAAGAAACACTGAAGGAGGCTATTCAGCCTGAATCAAGAAATCAAAATAAATGGAGAAAAATTGGGACAACAAAAAAATAAAAAGGAAAGAAGAAATGGATACGGGATATCCTCATATGTAAATCATCACCCTGAATGTAAATGGACTGAATTCACCAATAACGAGGCACAGGGTAGCAGACTGGATTAAAAAACAAAATCCAACCATATGCTGCCTACAAGAGACACACCTCCGCCACAGGGACAAACATAGACTCAGGGTAAAAGGATGGAAAACAATACTCGAGGCAAATGGCAGTCAGAGAAAAGCAGGAGTGGCCATACTGATTTATGATGAAATAGACATCAGGATAAAAAAAATAATTAGACATAAAGATGGACATTACATCTTGATAAAAGGGACAATACAACAAGAAAACATGACACTCATCAATATATATGCCCCCAATCAGGAAGCAACAATATTTACAGAGCAACTACTAACAGATCTTATAGGAGAGCTTGACAAAAATACACTTACAGCAGGGAATCTAAACATCCCCTTGACAACATTGGACAGATCATCCAAGCAGAAAATAAATAAGAAAATTGAAGCCTTAAAAGATACATTACAGGAAATGGACATAATCAACATTTATAGGACACTCCATCCTGCATCACAGGACTATACATTTTATTCTAGTGCATATGGATCATTTTTAAGGACAGACCACATCCTAGGACTTAAATCAAACCTCACCAAATTTAAGAACATTCAAATCATACCAAGTATATTCTCAGACCACAAATCTTTGAAACTAAAGATCAACTGTAAAAGGAATGCAGAAAAGAAATGACATGTACATGGAGATAGAACAACATGCTATTAAAAAATGGGTCAAAAAAGAAATAAAACAAGAGATTAGAAAATTTGTAGAAATAAATGACAATGAAAACACAATATACCAAAATTTCTGGGACACAGCGAAAGCAGTAATAGGAGGGAAATTTTTATCATTACAAGCCTATCTCAAGAAACAAGAAAAACTACAAGTAAACACCCTAACATCCCACCTTAAAGAACTAGAGAAAGACCAACAAAGAAACCCCAAAGCTAGCAGAAGGAAACAATAATAAAAATTAAGGCTGAACTTAATGAAATTCAGAATAGAAAAACAATAGATAAAATTAATGCCACAAAGAGCTAGTTCTTTGAAAAAAATCAATAAAATTGACAAACCACTGGCTAGGCTCACCAAAGGACAAAGAGAAAAAATTCAAATTTCCAGAATCCGGAACGACAGGGGAGAGATCACAACTGACACTACAGAAATACAAACAATCTTAAGAAATTATTATGAAAGACTCTATGCCAACAAATTTGACAATCTAGAGGAAATGGACAAATTTCTAGAAACATATATTTTACCTAGACTGAACCAAGAAGATTTGGATAACCTCAATAGACCAATCAACAGTACAGAACTTGAAACAATTATCTAGGACAAAAGTCCTAGACCACATGGTTTTATCAATGAGTTTGGTCAAGCATTCAAAGAAGAACTCATGCCCATCCTCCTCAAACTACTCCAGAAAATTCAAGAGGAGGCAGTACTACCCAACTCTTTCTATGAAGCTAATATCACCCTAGTACAAAAACCTGGGAAGAACAATCCTAAAAAGGATAATTATAGGTCAATTTCTCTGATGAACAATGATGCAAAAATCCGAAATAAAATTTTAACTAACAGAATACAACATTGCCTTAAAAAGATTATTCACCATGACCAAGTGGGATTCATCCCAGGGGCACAAGGATGGTTCAACATACGCAAATCAATCAATGTAATCCACCACATAAACCAAACAAAGGATTAAAACCACATAATTATCTCAATGGGTGCAGAAAAAACATTTGACAAGATACAACACCCATTTATGATAAGAACACTGAATAAAATGGGAATTGAAGGGAAGTACTTCAACATAATAAAGTCCATATATGACAAAACCTCAGCAAATATTATACTGAATGGGGAAAAGCTGAAGCCTATTTTCCTAAAATGAGGAATAAGAAAGGGATGCACCCTGTCACCACTGCTATTCAACATAGTTCTGGAAGTTCTAGCCAGAGGAATCAGGCAAAAGAAAGGAATAAAAGGTATTAGAATGGGAAGAGAAGAAGTCAAACTGTTACTCTTTGCAGATGACATGATCCCTACCGGTATATAGAAAACCCTAAATACTCAATCAGAAATCTATTACAAATAATAGACAAATACAATAAAGTTGCAGGATACAAAATTTATGTGCAAAAATCAACTGAATTTTTATATGCCAACAATGAAAGTAGAAAGATGAGAAAATTGATTCTCTCCATCACTGCAAACAAAAGAATGAAATACCTAGGAATAAATCTAACAAAAAATGTGAAGGACTTATACACTGAAAACTATAAGACACTGTTAAAAGAAACTAAAGAAGACAAAAAAAACCAGAAAGATATTCCATGTTCATGAATTGGAAGAATCAACATAGTTAAAATGGCCACACTACCCTAAGCAATATACAGGTACAATGCCATTCCTATCAAAATCCCACAGTCATTCTTTCAAGAAAGTTAAAAAAAAAACAATCATCAAATTTGTATAGAACCACAAAAGACCACGAATCACAAAAGCTTTCCTAAGAAAAAAGGATAAAGATGGGGGCATCACACTGCCTGACTTTAATCTGTGCTACAAAGCCTCAGTAATCAAAACAGCTTGGTATTGGCAGAAAAACGGATACACAGACCAATGGAACAGAACTGAAAACCCAGAAATAAATCATAAAATATATGAACAGAATATGTTTGACAAAGGAGCGAAAAATATACAGTGGGGAAGAGAAAGCCTCTTCAGTAAATGGTGCTGGGAAAACCGGAAAACCACATACAAAAGGCTGAATGTGAACTGTGATTGGTCACCATATACGAAAATTAACTCAAAATGGATTAAGGATATCCAGATAAGACCCAACACAATAAATTGCATAGAAGAAAACACTGGTACTAAATTTATAGATCTGGGGTTCGGGAAGGACTTTATGAACCTGAACTCAATGGCAAGGGACGTAAAAACACGGTAAATGAATGGGACTATATCAAACTAAAAAGCTTCTACACAGCAAAGGACACCATCAACAAATTAAAAAGGAAACCAACTGAATGGGACAAAATATTTGCAAACAATGCCTCTGATAAGGAGCTAATATCAAAAAGATACAAATAATTTGTACAACTCAACAAGAAAGAAACAAGCTATCCAATTTAAAAATGGGCAGAAGACCTAAACAGACACTTCTCTCATGAAGACTACAAACAGCCCACATATATATGAAAAAAATGCTCAATTTCACTAGCAATTAGGGAGATGCAAATAAAAACCACAATCAGATACCATCTTACACCTGTTAGAATGGCTAAAACCAACAAGACAAGGAACAACAAATGCTGGAGAGGCTGTTGATGAAAAGGAACCCTCATACACTGCTGGTGGGAATGTTAATTGGTACAACTGCTATGGAAAGCAGTATGGAGAGTCCTCAAAAAACTAGGAATGGAATTGCCATATGACCCAGCAACCCCTCTCCTGGGTATCTATCCAAAAAACCTGAAAACCTTAATCTGCAAAGATATCTGTACCCGAATGCTCATCACAGCACTGTTCACGGTGGCCAAGTCATGGAAACAGAGTGTCCTCTGACAGATGGCTGGATAAAGAGGTTGTGGTACATTTACACAATGGAATACTACTCAGCAATAAGAACAGATGAAATACAGCAATTTGTGACAACATGGATGGACCCTGAAAGCATGCTATTAAGCAAAATATGTCAGACTGAAAGAATCAGGAAACATATGACCTCACTTATAAGTGGAATATAAAATTGAAAGTAACAAAGAAACAAAAACTTATGGACACAATCAATAGTTTGGTGGTTACCTGAGGGTAAGGGGGGAGGGGGGAGGGAGAGTGGGGTGGGGAGGTATAAGTGGGCACCAGAAATATGGTGATGGAAGGAGAGCTGATTCTGGGTGGTGGGCACATAATGCAATACATAGGTGATGTAATGTAGATTTGTACACCTGAAAACTATCTAATTGTTACCAACCAATGTCACCCCAATAAATCTAACAATAAAAATTAAAATAATAATAATAAATACAGTTTTTAAAAAATAAAGGGATTAGCCTGGATTATGAAGGAGGGCTCAATATATCACAAGGGTTCTTTAAAGTACTAGGGTGATACAGCCTGTGAAAGACTAGTTTGTGCTGGCTTTAAAGTTGGAATGGAATATGATATGGGGTATACAGACAGACTGGAAAAGCTGGAAAAGACGAGAAAATGAACTCTCCTCTAGTCTCCAGAAAGGAATACAGCCTTCCTGACACATGGATTTTGGCCCAGTGAGACCCATGTTCGACTTCTGACCTACACACAGAACTGTAAGGTAATACATTTGTGTTGTGCAAAAGCCACTAGGTTTGTGGTAATTTGTTACAGTAGCAATAGGAAAATAGGCAGCACTTACATATAACTGCTTTGGAGGAAAAAGAGGCTTATAACGAACAATATTAACAGTGTAAGCAATAAAAGCTTTCCTCTCTCTGAGTTAAAGGAAATAAAATACCTTTTTATAGGTTTTTTCCTCACTTTGTTTTCCAGATGCTGCATCTCTATTTTCAGCAGCAGATGACATCTACAAGAGAAAAATATACCTATTTGAGTTTACATCACTAATCTGAAATACAATATACTAACAATATTGTTAACTAGAGGACCAATTTTGGTTAATTACATTTTTGTTGTTATTGCTATTATCTTGAAGAAACGAGAAGATTTCTCAAAATACAAAAAAAAAAAAAAAAAAAAAAAAAAAGAAAGAAAGAAGAAAAAAATCATTTTCCTAATCTTTCCTAAATAAATAAATCTTTACTTCTAATTATAACTCATTTATTCCATATGCTACAAGAAAGAGGCTATGGAGGTCTAAGCCTAGATTATGGATATAAGTTTCTTTCTACCAATCCTTTAAAAACAAATCCTTTTACTCTGGTTATAGATGTTCCCTGTAAAGATATCTGGAAAGGAACAAAAAAATAGTATTCAGAACAAAAAAAATTTGTCAATTCTACTACCCTCAGGCAATTAATTCTACCATTCACAGTTTGGCATATTTGTTTTCACCTTTTGTTCTATGCACTTTCATACTAAAAATATTATGATAACATGTTACCCAGAATTTTTTACTGAACATTTATGCAATAAGCATTTTCATATGATTATAAAAATCTTACTGTAAGAATAAAAATTTTTTCTAGTAGTAAGATACCACCGTGTAAACACAATTGTGTGTTAATACTATAGTTAATGATACTAATATTGAAGAATAGTTAAGGTGGTTCAAAGGTTTTGCTTCTAGAAATAATTATTGTATGCTTCTAGTTTTCTCCAGCTTTAGTGTTTTATTGAACTAGATTTCTAGAAATACTAGGCTACTAAAAAATTGGAAGCTCTTATGACATACTGCTAAATTTCTTTCAAACACAGATATACCCATTTACACTGTCAGCAGTAAGTGAAAGCTGGTTTTCTTAAGCACTTAGCAATGGCTATTATCATATTAATTATTTTTTCTAATTTGATTAAGTGTAAGAAAGCACCTCCTAATTTTAGTTTGCATCTTTGAAAATTATTAGTGAAAGTTAACATTGTTTGCATATCTTTTGTTAGCTCTTTGCATTTCTTCTTTTGAGTTTTCTATTGTTTTGCCCATTTATATAGTGGGGTCTTATTGTTTTAGTTACTGATTTTTACCTATTATGGTTACTAATAGTAGTGGTTTCCTTACTGATTTTTCTACATCAAAGTTATTAATCTGTTTACAATCACATTATTTTTTAAAATATTTATTTTATTGTTTTTGACAGAGACAGAAAGAGACAGAGAGAAGGGGGAGGACCCAGATCAGTTTCCATAGTTGTACATCATCCGTTTTCAACATGGTCTCATTCCACACAGGTGAGTGGGGGCTGTGCAGGGCCAGAACTGGGTCAGGGACCTCCTGCATGGGAAGCATAACCCCTTGAGCCGGGGGCCAAACTGGGGGCCTCCCACATGGGAAGGTCGCCCCAGCAAGAACTCAACTGGGGGGCCACACCCCAGTTCAGCATATGGATCCATAAGGGCCAGGGCCAGGGCCAGGATTCGATCCCCAGACCCCAGGGCTGCAAAGCGAGCGCTTAACCAGCTGCACCATCCTGGCTTCCTCTATAATCATTTTATTAATATTTTCCATGTTCCTGTCTTTTAATTTGTTTTGTAATTATGACATACAGAAATTTTACATAGTACGTACTCAAAACCATTGACTACCTTTGAGAATTTTCCCAGTGCTTTTAAATAAAATATCTTTTCCATTGGGAAATAATAGATATTTAAACATGCATTTCTTTCACTTTTAATAATAAAATTTTGGCATTTAAATTTTAATTCATCTGAACTTTATAATCAGTTATTTATGTAGTAAACAAAGATAAGTACATAATCAGGGAACCATGATATCTAAGGATCTTATCTCAAATTGCACAAAGAGCACTCCACACACCAAGGAGGGGTAAAACTTTTGATTTTCTCAAGCCTTTGAGGTACATTTTAAAACTTGCACTTTTTTTTTTTTTATAAGATTTTTTTTTTTTTTTTATCTTTTCACATTTATAGAGAGAAATTATCTTTTTGTCTTCAGTGCATAGTTATTTCTATTTTACTTTTTGACAGATAGAGAGAGAGACAGAGACAGAGACAGTTAGAGAACCAAACTGTGGGAACTCCCCAGTTCAGCACGTGGGTCCTGCCTGGGCCGGAGCCGGGATTCGATCCTCG
>PVKE010042492.1:0-13727 GCA_004027555.1 Craseonycteris thonglongyai
ATCAGTTTGATGAGATCACCATGTCTCTTTTGTTTCCCCTTTAGTGGTAACCATATATTAAATGCATATTGATCATAAATATTTATTCTTCAGCTGGCTCATAGGATATGCTTAATTGTACATTTTCTTCTGTTATATAGATTGCAATGTATCCTATTTTATTAGGGAATATTAAATTTAACATAAGAAATTGTCATTTTTTTTACATATTGTATCTTATTTTATGTAGTTTTTATTTGCATTTTAAGCCAGGATCATGCAACCTGTCAACTATTAAATGTATATAATTTTTATGTAAGCAAAATTAAAGTTTTGGGAGGTTTTTATTTTGCCCTAATTCCGTACTTCATGGTGATGAAATAAATACTGTTTTCATGCATAATACATTTTAAAGAAATACATATTTGTTCATATAAAATTTGTTTTACTGGCTGTGTGGATTAGGAGGCTGTTTTCTTTTCACTTTGACTTCATCTGCACCTTGACTCTCCTACACCTAACAGCTCTTGTCCTAAGTAGGGAGGGTAGTTTTTTAATCCAGTGAAAGGGGCCAATTCAGTGATGATATATTGTAAGTCGATTTGAAAATGACATGTCTTCAAAATATACCACAAATGTGCCTACGAAAGTACAAAAGCTACAATAAACAAGTTATATCTGGGGGATGGGGAAGCAATTACACAGGATAAATTTATTTCTTTTTATTGTTTTTGACACAGAGAGAGAGATACAGAGACAGAGAGAGAACTGAACTGGGGGAACTCCCCAAACACAGGATAAGATAAAATAAAATAAAAAACCTGGAATAGATCTGCTAAAAATCTACAATGTGTATGTAAGAAACACCATAGAAAATTCTCTTCTCTCTTGAGCCCTGACCTCACTGTATCCAGGGTCTCTGCATGCTGCTGAAAGAGTACACAATTCCCTAAAATAACACTGCTGTCATTTTTAGGATTTTGGAAACAATAAGAAGTCATTTATTCATTCATGCCTTACAAAGATTGCAGCACTAGAGTGAGCTATCACAGGCTACACACCACCTTCAGAATTTCCATGGGACAGAGAAGAGCTGTTAACTTGCAATTTCAAATGAGAAGTTAGTAGGAATGCAAATGATGCCATTGGAAATGTGAATAACTGGTTTTACTATTTGCTTTTATTGTTCACATAAAGACGACATTTTTACCACAAGTCTGAACTGAAATTATTTCAAAATTAATATTTGACACTTTAAAGGTAAAGCTAAAGAGTCCTTTTTTAAAATTTGTTTTTATTGTTAAATTTATTGGGGTAACATTGGTTGATAACAATTACATAGTTTCCAGGTATACAATTCTACATTACATCATCTGTGCATTGCATTATGTTCTTACCACCCAGTTTGTTTGTTTTTTTCTTCTTTTTGACAGAGAGAGACACAGAGAGAAGGGGGAGGGCCAGAGTAGTCTCCATAGTTGTATGTCATTAGTTTTCGATATAGTTTCACTTCAGGTGCGGGTCTGCGCAAGTTGGGAACCAGGCCGGGCCTCCGGCATGGGGTCTGGCAAGAACTTAACTCGGGACACACCCCACCATAGGCCAGGGCCGAATTGGGCGGTGGTAGGGGCTGGGGCTGGGGCCAGGAATTGATCCTCAAGCCCAGGGAGCTGCAAAGCAAGTGTTCAAATCACTGAGCCATCCTGGCATCTCCTGAAAGAGTACTTTTAATAACCCTCAGTAACTGCATTTGACACAAGACATTCAGCAACAGAAAACAAAGATAACATCTTTTTTTTCCAAGTTAAAAATACTCTTCCAAATAACTGAAAAAAGACATAAATATTTAGTAACTAATATTATTAGCAAAACACAGAATGCTATCCAGTATGTCACCAATGTATATGGGTTAATAATGAACCCCAACATGTGTGCATTAGAATAACAATTAAATTTAAAGAAAGAAAAACTAATTTATAACCCTACAAACTGAAATTTTTGTTCTATGAAAGCAATGTCTCAGCCCCGCATCCACACCTCAGGGTTGACCCGAGGTAGTCCTGAAACCCAGCCTAGGGTGGTGTCGTCTCAGCCTCCCAAGTGAATGGGGAACAAAAATGAAAATGTATGTGCTGGTGAGAAGGTAGTATAAGCTTGCAGACTACGCACATGCAGTTTACCATTCCACATTTTAGTCTCCATCTCCTCTAGCTCTCCCTTGATTAAATGAGAAGCTGTAACTGTCTGGAGACTTTGGGGCATTCAACCACCGCCCCGCGAGGCCACAATGACCCTGCCCCCTACCCCCAAGGTCCCAGGGCTTCTACCTCCTGGCCCTCCAGGTCCCAATCTGCTTGCCCCAAAAGTTTTCACTTTAACCATTTTCACCTGGATAAGAGGAAACATCTCTACTTGCAATATCTGTGGCCCACCCTTCTCTAATTCTTTACCTAGCTTGGCTCCAAGAAACATTAGACAAACTCAAAGGACCACAAAGGCAGAAAACATATTGTTGAGGGGAAGGCAGAGTACAGGTGTGGGGACAAACGGAAAAGAAACTTCCAGCTGCAGGAACAAGGCCAGAGCCCGAAGGCCCAGGCCCCGCCCTTCCATCCATCGCCCGCCTCTCTGCCCCTGCCCATCGCAGGCCCCGCCCTTCCATCCATCACCCGCCTCTCTGCCCCTGCCCATCGCAGGCCCCGCCCTTCCATCCATCACCCGCCTCTCTGCCCCTGCCCATCGCAGGCCCCGCCCTTCCATCCATCACCCGCCTCTCTGCCCCTGCCCATCGCAGGCCCCGCCCTTCCATCCATCACCCGCCTCTCTGCCCCTGCCCATCGCAGGCCCCGCCCTTCCACAAACAAGCCTGCTGTTTCCTGCAGACCCAGAAGGTGGAGCAGAGGACAGTGAAGTGAGGGAGTCTGAGGTTTTGTTTTTTTTAGATTTAATTGTTTTTGACAGACAGAGACAGAGAGAAGGGGGAGGGTTCAGAGCAGTCTCCATAGTTGCACATCATCAGTTTTCTACATGGTTTTGCTCTACACAGGTGGGCAGGGGCGACACAGGGCGGAACCGGGCTGGGAGGCCTCTCACATGGGAGGCATGCCCCCTCGAGCAGCTGCTGAACTGGGGGCCTCCCTGATGAGAGGCACACCCCAGTTCAGCACATGGGTCTGCACAGGCGGAGGCCAGGATTTGATCCTTGGTCCCTGGGGCTGCATAAGCGAGCACTCGACCCGCTGAGCCATCCAGGCTTCCCCACCACTCCCCCCATGAGTTTTTCTGATTGAAACCTGCACTTCGCTATCCTCACAGCTCCATCTTCCCACACCCAGGTTTTAAGGATTCACCAAAGGAAGTTAAAGTCTCTGAGCTCACTTGTTCCCCCTGTTTTGAGTTTCCCCCTTTTGCCTCTTCCTGTTACCGCCATAACTCCTTCCATTCCTGTTCCTCGGTGTAGTCTGAGAGTCTGCATGCAAATCTGCATCCAAATTGCTTTGAGGCAGAAATCAGCCCTAACCTTTGTGCCTTGGTCCACCTGGACACTGGCCGCCTCCCCCATTGTTTTCCTGCTAGAAACCTCTCTCTGACACCAGACTCCCCTCCAATAGAGCTGTTACAGTTCACCCGACAAAGGAACCAAGCAGCACTCAGCAGATAGGAGTCACAAAGCTTTATTTACACCAGTGGGTTCAGAGGAGTGTTGTTCCAAAGTCTGAGCCCAGACTGCAGGGAGTATCAGGCTTATATAGCGAGACTTGGTTACTTTCTAGAAGTTCTCTTTTTCCCACACTCATATACCTAGGTTTGGCAGATCCAGGTGCCAGGAGAGTGCAGGGGCTGGGAGAGGGCAAGGCCACAGGTGCAGGGAGTGAGCAGGGTCTGCAGAAGCAGAGGAGTGAAGCGCAGGGAGCAAGTAAGATTTCAGAAGCAGAGGCTTCATTGCAAGCAGTGATACGGGGCTTTGCCCACATCAGAACCCTGTGGGGCAAATCCTCAGAAGGTGGACACATGCCCTCCCTCACGTCAGGGACAGCAGAGGGAGAACAGACATGAGGAGAAAAAGGCACAAATATAGAGCCTTAAAGGGTCATCAGAATGTTTGGGGAGTAAGAATGGCAGGAACTGAAGCAGATTACAACAGAATGGGGCCCATGGTTGAGAAAGGGCTTCTATGGAAAGTAACCCAACCAGGTGATCTGATCATAGATTCCCCAGTGGGCAGGTCATTGGTGGGTAGTTGGCACCCAAGTGTCACCACCAGGAGTGGCAAGGGGCTTGGTAATTCTTGTCAACACAGTAAAGAATTACAGGTCAGTGAAGAAAAGAAAAGCACAGTAAAGCTTTATTGAAATACATTTCAAGAAAGAAATGAACTGGGAAGCCAGGATGGCTCAGTGGGTTAAGCGCTCACTTTGTAGCCCCAGGGTCCAAGGATTGAGTCCTGGCCCCAGGCCCTGTGAACCCATATGCTGAACTGGGGTGTGCCCTCCATGTGGCAGGACTCCAGTTCGGTTCTCACTTGGAGTGAGCTTCCCATGCGTGAGGCCCCGGTTCAGCCTCTGGTTCAAGGGGTGTGACTCCCAGGTGGGAGGTCCCCAGCCCAGTTCTGGCCCTACGTGGTCCCCGCCCACCTGCGTGGAATGAAACCATGTTGAAAATTGATGATGTACAACCGTGGAGACTGCTCTGGGCCCTCCCACTCCTCTCTGTCTCTCTGTCAAAAACAATAAACTAAATCGAAAGAAAGGAAAGGAGAAAAGCAAAAACTGGATAATGCTCGTTGAGGTCTTATCTCCCTTTTCCTGGGATGTTTTAACTAAAAAAATAAAATGTTTCTCGGTGCTGGGCCTGGGTAGTCCCTGGGGAGTGGGCATGGGCAGTGCAAAGCGCTGATCATACTGCGCTCTACCCTCCTGTGTTCATGCCTACCTTCTTACCTAACAACCCGCCTCAAGTAATAAAAACCCAAATCATTATGGTTTGTGGATGATGCCCACTGTAGCTGCTTCAAGCTTGTTAGAGGTGATGTCAAGATTTGAGTTTCTATACTTGTTCTCTGTCTACAGAAGAAAGAGGTTAGCACTGTCTATCTAGGGGCCTGGAATATGGTGTGCGACTGTTGAGGTGTACAAGTTGGTATCCCTTGGTGCTTACTACCTGGAGCCAGGTCACTTCTGTGTGAGAAGAAATAAATTTAGTTAGTACGTTTAAAAGCATGGGCCCAAAAGAAAATAGGAGGATAATCATAAGGGCAGGGCAGGGATAGCAAAAGGAAGAAGTAGTGAAAGAAACTGTAATTTAGTACCTCACCAATACTCCACTGAGGTTTTAAGGTCTGAGGCTCATTCTAAAATTTCCTGAGGGGAAGCCAGGATGGCTCAGCGGGTTAAGCACTCACTTTGCAGTCCTGGGGACCGAGAATCAAACCCGGGCCCCTGCTCGTGCGGGCCCATATGCTGAACTGGGGTGTGCTTCCCATGCGGGAAGCCCCCAGTTCAGTTCTTGCCCCCCAGTTGGGCCCCTGGCTCGAAGGGTGTACCTCCCATGCAGGAGGCCCCCAGCCCAGTTCCTGCCCTGCATGGCTGCTCACCCACCTGTGTGGAACAAAACTATGTTGAAAAACTGATGACGTTCAACTATGGAGACTGCTCTGGGCCCTCTGCCTTCTCACTGTCTCTTTGTCTCTGTCTCTCTTTGTCTCTATCAAAAACAATAAAATAAATCTTTAAAATTTCCTGAATATTTTCCTGGACTCTTCCTAACTTATTGGTATAGAAAAAGCACTCCTTTTTAAGGTAGCAGCAGATTCTTCCTTCAGCAGCTGTGAGATCTAAACCCCGCCTGTTTTGTAAAGCTATATCCGCTGATGAATCTAGTTGTTCCTGTAGAGGGGCCAGCATTTTCCCATGTTTGCTAAGATTTGTACTGTATTTTGAGGCAGCTGGCATTGGAATCCTAAAAAATTCCCCCAGTAGTAGCACCAGCTGCCCGGGTTAGTCTCCCAATAAGCATGGCTAGTGCTGTAAGGGGGCCTGCCCTCCGATTGAGACGTCCTGTGGCTCAAAGAAAAAAGAGAGACAGCTATTGTCCCAGGCCACAGAGAAATCGAGAAAAACGTATTAGAGAAAGCAGATGCCTCTCCACCTGGGGGGAAGGAGTAAATAAGCTTTGGATCCACAGATCCAGAGTACACCTCTTGTGGGGATAAACTCAGGTCCTAGGGTTTTGTTTGTTCATTTGTTTGTTTTTGACTAATAGAGAGGGGCTACTTTCATTGGTAATGTGCCTGCCTTCTCCCTTTTTAAACTTTGTACCAAGAAACTGAACTCTCTGGGCCACAAAATTGGCTCCTGTGAGGGCATCACGTAATGGGTTTTGGAAAGTGTGGTCTATAAATTCAGTGGAGAGAGTCCTTGACAGGTTTCAAAGGGAAGGGCCATGTATTCAGTATGGAAGAAAGTTATGGAGTTCCCACCTGACTGATGGAGACCATGAGTTTTCTTATGAGGCCTCCCTTGACAATAATTAGAGGTCCAGAGTGTCAACTTTAGAGGAAAAGGGGCCACAAGGGTACCTGGGAAATGATGTAGAATAAAGTTTTTACAGTCCCTTGGCCTGTAGAAAGACGTATCCCTGCTGCGGTATTAATTAGGTTAGGCAAGGTGATGAGAAAGCTTTGTCTACAAAGGCTTAGGTTACAACTACCAATTAAAATCCCCCCTGAGGAGTTGCTGATGAAACAGAAAAGAAAATGTTCAGTGTCATAATTTTTTAAAATTTATTTTATTTTTTATTGTTTTTGAGAGAGAGAGATACAGAGACA
The DNA here is from genome assembly GCA_004027555.1 of Craseonycteris thonglongyai. Taxonomy (NCBI): domain Eukaryota; kingdom Metazoa; phylum Chordata; class Mammalia; order Chiroptera; family Craseonycteridae; genus Craseonycteris; species Craseonycteris thonglongyai. The sequence goes on from PVKE010042492.1 coordinate 6,806, forward strand.
GAGAGAAGGGGGAGGGCCCAGAACAGTCTCCATAGTTGCACATCATTGGTTTTTCCACATAGTTTCATTCCACAGGTGGGCACGGGGCTGCACAGGGCAGGAACTGGGCCGGGGTCTCACCCCGGTGAGAACTGAACTGGGAGAACCCCCCAGTTCCGCATATGGGTCCGCATGGGCCGGGGCCAGGATTTGATCCTTGGTCCCTGGGGCTGCAAAGTGAGTGCCTAACCCACTGAGCCATCCCGGCTTCCCCCAGTGTCATGATTGATCAAGTGGGAGAAGAGGATTCCTGAAGGAGAGTGAATGTCACTCCTTCGGATAAAAGGGACCCAAATTATGCTCATTAGCAGTGGGACATTTTTTTGTAAGGTGTTGCTGCTTATATACCCTAACTCTGAGTATAGTAGGTTTGTTGGACATAATCAACAGAGGGGTGGGAGGGGAGGAAGAGCTAAATATACGGCGATAGAAAGAAAGGTGACTCTGGGTGGTGAACACATATTGTAACACATAGACGAAGTACTATAGAATTGTACACCCAGAACCTATGTAATTTTTACTAATGAATGTTACCCTAATAAATTTAATAAAAATAAAAAATAAACAGAGACATTGCCCCATTTCTGCCAAAGGGTGGCTTTATATATTCTCAACTATGGGAGGAAAAACAAAGCCAACAAATGGAACTAAAATGGAGTTTGGTTGTCAACTTGCTGGCCAGATGATAAGCACTATTTTTTTTAGATTTATTTTGTTTTTGACAGAGACAGAGAGAGATAGGAGAAGGGGGAGGGCCCAGAGCAGTCTCCATAGTTGTGTGTCATCAGTTTTCAACATGGTTTCATTCCACACAGGTGGATGGGGGCCGTGCAGGGTGGGAACTGGGCTGGGGACCTCCTGCATGGGAAGCACACCCCAGTTTAGCATATGGGTCTGCATGGGCAGGGGCCAGGATTCGATCCTCGGTCCCCAGAGCTACAAAGTGAGTGCTTAACCCGCTGAGCCATCCCTGCTTCCTTGATAAGCACTATTTTGAGTAGTTTGTATGGATGAAAGTTATCCCAAAATGTAAAAGAGGCTACTTATCTGAAAGGGAGGCTAAATATCTCACCTTTTTCTTATTGTTTCTGGAATAGAGGTGTGAGATCTCTAACTGGTTTATACATGTAAGTAGAAATAATACAATTAACAATGCCTTGAAGTTTCAGCTGGAAGGGAAAATACAAGTCTTCATGAACTGGCCAAGGACTATAAAAAAGATCCAAAGAAAAATGACACTCCAGAAAATGGGGTATTAAGGCATCAGTGGAAATCATAACTTATCTGGTTGTTTTATTAAACAGTAGTCTGAGGTCTTCTAAAAGTTTGCAGGAGTATAGGGATCCATTTGGAAAGTCTTCCCCCTCTTTATCCTTACAAGGCTTTACCCAGGAGTGATGTATCCACCTAGCAATTACTGGGACCTTCACAGTAGTTGCAGAAGACAAAAGAACTGGGTAAGGTCCTTTCTACAATGGCTATAGTTGAGAAGGAAGGGAACCATCCTTCCAAACCTTGACCCAAACCTGTGTACCTGAGGGGTATAGAGGTGATTAAAAAAAATTTTTTTTTTTAAAGATTTATTTTATTGTTTTTGACAGACAGAGCAAAGGGGGACGGCCCAGAGCAAGTCTCCATAGTTGTATGACATCAGTTTCTTCAACATGGTTTTGTTCTACACAGTTGGGCAGGGCCATTGTAGGGCAGAAACTGGGCTGGGGGCCTCCCGCATGGGAGACACACCCCCTCAAGCCTGGGGCTGAACCGGGGGGCAAGAATCAAACTGGGGGCCTCCCTCCTGGGAAGCACACCCCAGTTCAGCATATGGGTCCTTATGGGCTGGGGCCGGAATTCAATTTTTGGTCCTTGGGGCTGCAAAGTGAGCGCTTAACCCACTGAGCCATCTGGCTTCCCCAATATTTGCTATTCTTTTGCTGCTTTTAATATTCTCTCTTCATCTTTAACTTTTGCCATTTTAATTATGACATGTTTTAGTGTAGGCCTGTTTGGGTTCATCTTGTTTGGGACTGTCTGGGCTTCCTCGGCTTATATGTGTATTTCCTTTTCCAGGTTAGAAAAATTTTCAGACATTATTATTTAAAAAAAAAAAAAAGTTCTCAATCCCTTGCTGTTTCTTCCCCTTCTGGTATTCCTATGATGTAAATGTTGATATGCTTGATGTTGTCCCAGTGGACTCTTAGACTGTCCTCATTCTTTTTTGGATTCTTTTTTCTTTTTGTTGTTCTGATTAGGTGCTTTCTGCTCTCTCTCCTTCCAAATCACTGATTCAAGCCTGGCCTTCATCTACTCTGCTAACTCCTTCTATCCCATTCTTCAATTCAGTCATTATAACCTTTATCTCTGCCTAGCCCCACCCCCCAACTTTTTTTTTTTTAAGATTTATTTTATTGGTTTTTGAGAGAGAGAGAGACAGAGAGAAGGGGGAAGGCCCAGAGCAGTCTCCATAGTTGACATTAGTTTTCCATATAGTTTCACTCCACAGGTGGGCACAGGGCTGTGCAGGGCAGAAACTGGGCCAGGAGCCTCCTACATAGGTCTCGGCGAGAACTGAACTGGGGGCACACCCCAGTTCAGCATATGGGTCTGCATGGGCCAGGGCTGGGATTCGATCCTCGGTCCTTCAAAGTGAGCGTTTAACCCACTGAGCCATCCCAGCTTTCCGTGCCTAGCCCTTTTTATGGTCTCTATATCCTTCTTTATGCTTAAGTCTCTGCAGACTTTTTTTCTTTTTTTTTAAGATTTATTTTATTGATTTTTGACAGAGAAACAGAGACAGAGAGAGACAGAGAGAAGGGGGAGGGCCCAGAGCAGTCTCCACAGCTGACATTAGTATTCCATATAGTTTCACTCCACAGGTAGGCACAGGGCTGCGCAGTGCATGTGGGTCCGCATGGACCAGGGCCAGGACTCGATCCTTGGTCCCCGGGGCTTCAAAGCGAGCGCTTAACTCACTGAGCCATCCCAGCCTTCTCTCTGCAGGCTCTCTGAGGTTATCACTTGGTGAAGTGTGTAAATGTTTAATCACTATGTTGTTTTGTACATGTGCAGTTAAAAATCAATCAATCAAATATAGCCTAAAAATAAGTAAAAGAATGCAAAAAAGGTATTTCATAAAAATGAAAACAAAAGTGTTGGGTATCAATAGATACAAAGGAGGACTGAAACAACTGGAATTTATTTATAAAAAACTGACTAATTTACATATGTAAACTTCAGTCACCTTAAAGTACTGTCAGTTTGATGCAACACACGTTTAGACGCTTTTCCTACTGTTCAAAACAGTTTTTGAACTCATCAATTTTGATGCCTTTCAGTGCTTCTGCCACTTTTTATTTCTTCTCTTCCACCTTAGCAAAACATTTTCGTTTGAGAACTTTTTTCATTTGGGGGTGGGGTGGGGGGATTGCTCAGGGTGAGATTGGGTAAAGAGAGAAGGTGGGGCATTGGGGTCTTGGTTGTTTTTGTTCAAAAACTGCTGAACACTCAGCATGGTGTGGGCAGGTGCATCATCATACTGCATGTTATTCATGTTAATCACCCATCATAAAATGGGCAAATGTGTTGAAAGAATCTCCAAAAAAATTTCCTGAATCTAAATGCAGCCTCTCAGCAACGCCAGCTGGCACACTGATGCAGGTGGGTTCCTAGAACACTCACCTACTGGGGTATGCCTGTACCACAAGGGGCCCGCCCTTCAGAAGGTAATTCCAATTGTGTGAAGGGTGGTCCCCTCTTGTATACCAGAAAAACTAGACTTTGAAACTAAGGCTATACCAAAAGACAGAGAAGAACCTAGAAATCCTACTTTTGGGTATTTATCTGAAGGAGTCCCAAACATTATTTCTGAGGCAGAACATGTAGACTAAAAAATTGACAACCCCTTTCAGGATACAACGTGAGATGCTTCACTGATTACACCATTAACAGAGTGAAAGTACCCAGTACCTGCAGCTGGAGGAAAACAAGAACCAGTTTCTTCCAGCTAGGTAGATCCCTATGACCCGGTCTGACCATTAGCTAATTATAATGTCCCAATGCAGATAGTTGCATTAGTTACAACTATAGGCATGCATCTGATGCCTTGAATTTTGAAGGAATCAAATAGAAAAGAAAAAGTGGGAAGTGGAGGGTCCCACCCAGGGGGAGGAAATGAATACAACATGTTAATGGCAAATCACCAATTCCTGCCATCAGAGGAATAAATACCACTGATCATGACTTCCTTCACACAACTCTTACCTGAGTTTGCCCACACTTCCTCTCAAGTGCATACTTTCATTAAAAATAAATCAATTTAGCTTTCCTGTGTCTGTCTCACTCTTGAATTCTTTCTTGCTGATCTAGGTTGAGTCCTCTCTTGGACATTCCCAAAATCCTTTGACATCTCTGGTGACTACAAAAAGACCTTGTCGCCTTGAGCTTCTCAATGTAAGAACAAAGCCACTTGTCTTTTGCTGTCTCTCCAATTACAGTGCTCACTTGAAGATTCCCGTGATGTAAGTTGGTCACAGATTGAGGTAGATTGATTCTAGGCGTCCCCACTAACATCAAGATAATATCCATGCAATGAGGTACACAGTTCCACAATCATGCATCTCCCCTTGCCCCGTGGCAATCTCCCATATCAGGATTGTACTGGATCTCATTTTGACTTTTCTTTCATTGAATCTGTCTGTCTGTCTGTCCTAGAACCAGTTACTACTCACTATTTGCCAAACCTGGGACCACTTTTCCATCCCCTTCTTCTCCTCTGTGGGCAGTCCCCATTTTGTTTTTCTCCATTTTTGGCTTCCTGATGGCCTCTGGCTTTGACAGCTGTCAGTCTGCTTCCCATGGCAACCCTGATATACTAGTGCTGATTGGATGTAGGGATTGCTCACCCCTGGTAGAATAGCAGTAAGTACTTGGTGCTTTGACATTTATGGCAAGAGCTCAACTCTCTGGTGTGGGAACCAGCCTATGACAAATTTTGCTGATAAAATCCTTCCAATCATTATCATCTATTTGCCTATTCTGTTGTCACCAAGGGCCACTGGTCCTTCTAGTTTTTGTCCTTTTCAGGTTTGAGGTCATTTTTCAGGACAGGTCCAAATACCATCTTATAAGGTCTCACACCCTCCATCTTACTAGCCAGCTTTCTCTTGCCTGGAAACCTGTTCTGTTCTAACCCCCAGAATCACTGAGGATCAAGAGCTCTCCTGGGGAAGCTGGGATGGCTCAGTGGGCTAAGCACTGGCTTTGCAGCCCTGAAGACCAAGGATTGAATCCCAGCCCCAGCCCATGAGGACTTATATACTAAACTGGGGTGTGCTTCCCATGCAGGAGGCCCCCAGCCCAGCTCCCGCCCTGCACAGCCCCTGCCCACCTGTGTGGAATGAAACCATGTTTAAAACTGATGATGTACAACTATGGAGACTGCTCTGAGCCCTCCCCCTTCTCTCTGTCTCTGTCAAAAACAATAAAATAAATCTTAAAAAGAAAAAAAAAAAAGAGCTCTCAATATCAGGGACCACCCAGGTCTGCCCCAGAAATGCCTGGGTTTGCCAAGAGTCAGGGGATGCCCTGTTCCCTAGTCTGAACTTCTAGTTCCTATTTTCTTATTCCAGGCAACATGGGAAATTTCTTATCTATTCCTAAAGACTCAGCACTTGGCTGCATCTTAAATGCAGGAAAGAATTTAAATTAGATGGCCAACGTGAAAGATACTTATTTTATTCTACAATATGGCCTGGACCCAATATAAACTAGGAGACAGGAAAAACTGGTCTGAAAATGGGACCCTAAATTATAACACAGTTCTCCATCAAGACCTGTTCTGTAAAGGAAAAAAGAAAAAACGAACAGTTTCTATATGTACTAAGGTGACCAGACGTCCCGCTTTTGGCGGGACAGTCCCGATTTTTGGAAAGAATGCACGACAAGCTAGGGAACAGCGGGAGATAGACCAAATTTTTAATCAAGAACCCCCTCCCCCCGGTCAATGGTGTCCCGCTTTACCAATGTTAAAATCTGGTCACCTTAATTACAGGCCTTTGTGGCCCTCTACGAAGACCTAGAAAAGGGGTTCCTATGAAATTTGTTATGCTCACAGCCCTCTGGCTGCCCCACCTAAAGATAATCCTGACCTCCTGAATGATCCCCTCCTGTTGGGAACACCAGTTGTCTTGGTAGGGAAGGGATCCAATAGAACAGCCAGTTCCAAGGCTGAAACAGCCAGTTTCTTCAGCTTCTCCTTTGCCTTCTACTCCACCTACAAGGTCTCCCACTTCACCTCCCTATGCTCTATACCAGGGGTGGCCAACAAGTCGATCGCAGTCGACCGGTCGATCGCGAGGCCAATTTTGGTCGATCGTCGATTGCTCGCAATGTCTGGGGTGGAATTCCGTGTACCATGGACTTTGAAGCGATTGTAGAAGACAAAACTTTCTAGCAATAGTTTAATGCATTCTGGGAATTTGCCAAGGTCATAAATTCCTAGAATTCTGAGAGCCTGACACTGTGATCTCCGCCCACCCAGACAATACATTTTGACTTATGTGTTACACTTGTCACCGGACGCAACGCTTGAACGCAACAGTTACGACTCGACTCATCGAAGAACACAGTCAGTTAGCTTGAATATTTGGTAGTGTCATACGGTAGCTTCTTTTCTTCTGTATTAACAGTATTATTATCAATCAATATTATTTATCCTCGGTGACCACGATGAGTTTCAATTTTTCTTCTGTTTAAAATGTAAGTACCTTTTCTTTGTTTTAAATTAAATTGCTTTTCTTACCTATCTATTTACTTGATAAGTGAGCATTCTCGGCAACAGATCTCTAAACTGCGGTCATTACACGGAGAGAAAAATAAGGGACAG
>PVKE010042493.1:0-13728 GCA_004027555.1 Craseonycteris thonglongyai
GGGAAGGTCTTCCAGCGCATTCCCCCCTCTGGGAAGGTCTTCCAGTGCCTTCTCCCCCCTCTGGGAAGGTCTTCCAGCGCCTTCCCCCCTCTGGGAAGGTCTTTGGGAGGTGATCAGGACCCTCTTCTGCCCTGAAGGCAGGACTGACTCAGACAGAAACTTTTCTGGGGAGAGGGGGGCTTACTGTGTCCAGTGGATGACAGGGGCTGGTGGTCCCATGATCTCGCTCGCCGTCCGGAAGAGATCAGGGCCGGGCTGTGGTTGTCTGGGAAAGACACCAATCCAGGGTCCACTGAAATCAGCGGCGCGCGCCTACCCTTCTCAGGTCTCATCTTCCCGCGACCCGCCTTCATTCCACACCGGTGACAAGGGCCAGCGCAGTTGGGTTCCCAGGTCAGGGAACCAAAATGTTGCAGAAAACCATGTCCAAGGAAACTCAAGTGGCACATCAAGATCAGGGAGAACACAGCTTTATTACGACGACAGACAGCAGGCCCAGCGGGATAATTCCCAAAGACTGAGCCCCAACCCACGGGGGTCTTTTACTTTTATAGGGCCTATCATGGGGCTCTGGGATTGGTTAGTTTGAAATGATGTCAGTGGGAAAGTCCCAGCCCTCAGGGGTCACCATTTTGGGCCGTGACTGGGGCAGGGGGCACCATTTTAGCTCAGGTGGTGAATTTCCTTATATGGAATTTTTCCTATCAGTCCAGCATGCCTTATAAGTAAGTTAAATAGGGGAAGAAAAATGATTTTTCTTCTACTAGGCATTTGGCTGAGATTCCTGAAGTGGAATTTACCACTCCAAAATATGCCTCTTTGGCATAAGGATCATCTTGAGCTGGTCATTTTTAAGAAAGAGCAGACGCAGGAGAATCTCCAAAAACCAAATAGAAGTTATACTTTTGTAGTGAAAAGGGAAGAATTTTAAGATAACAAAAGAAAAAAAATCCACCTGGAGATTCTCACTAATGGGAAGGGAAGAATTTTACAATAGCTCACTCCAGTGGCTGATTAACTACACTCTGTAAAGCAATTACTGGCCTCCTGCCACCTGGAGACCTTCACAAACTTAAAGAGTAAACAGGATTTGTCAGGAAACCTGACAAGGTTTATGCAAAAACTCCTACATTCCTATGGAGATTCCCCCTCCCCACCTTGAGTAGGATTTTAGACACAGAGGTCACATGGACACAATGTATAAAACCTGTAATAAACTTTCCCATGGGGAGTGCATGTTAGGTGCCGCTATCCCTGCCTGCTCCACCAGCTAATAAAATCTCCTCCCTCTATCTAAAGAGTTGTCTGAGCTCTGATATCCCCTTTTGGGTGTCACTTCCTGCAATGGTAGAAGATGTTTACATTTATAAGGAAAATCTCCATTTTTAAGGGTGTCATCCTCTCTCTATCAGGAAGAGAAAGATGAGACTCTAAATCTTCAGAAGCCATGGTAGAAGTTCTGATTTAAATCTGCATCACAACCTTACTCTCATTTACCATGCTTTTACTGGTAACCTCCCATAACTGTCCTCCCCAACTACTCTGTTTTTTTGTTTCTTGTTTCTTGGGTTTTTGTTGTTGTTATTGTTGTTGTTAACAAGAGATGGTATTTAAGGGGGGAAGTCTCAGCTAAGAACCTAGAATAGTCAAGCAAAAATTATTTTCTTTCACTTCACTCCCTTCCCCTGAAATAAAAGGTTAACAAGGAAAAAAAACAGACGTTTAATAACATATATCTCCTATTTATATGAAAGACACTCAAGAAAGCTGAGTAAGTCCCTGAAATGACCCAAGCCAAGACCTTAGAATACCAGTCAGCCAATGACAAAATAAGGTGTTCAGGGGTGAAAAACAGTTATGGGAGGTTACTAGGAAAAGCACAGTAAACAAAGATTGTGATGTAGATTTAAGTTGGACCATCTCTACTGATAAAGAGTTTCTGAAGATTTAGAGTCTCATTCTTCTTTTCCTGCTGGAGAGAAAGACAACTTTATAAATGCTTACAAATGGAGATTTTCCTTGTAATGTAAATTTTTCTCACAAAAGAGCAACTTCTGCTCTATTTTCAAATTTTTCTGTGTCTGCAGGGGCTCAAAAATAATCAGCACTGGGATGCTGGGATAGCTCAGCAAGTTGAGTGCTTGCCTTGCAACCCCAAGCACTGAGCATCCGAATCCCAGTCTCAGCTTTTGCAGACCTGTACTGAACTGCTGTGCACCTGGTAACTGCCAGGAAGGCTCAGTAGCAAAGGTCCTCACCTCCCACGTGGGAGGCCTCTGGTTCAGTTCCCGCCCTGTGTGGCCCCATATCCCCCTGTGTGAAATGAAACCATGTCATAACTAATGATGTACAACTATGGAGACTGCTCTGGACCATTCCCACTACTCTTGTAACTTTTCCCAAAACAATAAAAGAAATCTTAAAAAAAAAAAATCTGCCCAAGATAACCCTTATTTCAAAGAGGCATATTTGAGGTGGCAAATTTTAATACCCTCTAGTTATACTTTATTTTCTGTACCATGTGCTTAGGCTTCCTGTTAAGACAGTCATTTCATTAAAACCTTCAAGCTTATTTGTCAAAGTTCATCAAGTTTTAATAAAACCAGCAAGTTATTTTTTTTTAAGATTTATTTTTATTGTTTTTGACAGAGAGATACAGAGACAAAGACAGAGAAAAGGGGGAGGGACCAGAACAGTCTCCATAGTTGCACATCATTGGCTTTTCCAGTTTCATTCCACAGGTGGGCGTGGGGGCTGCACAGGGCAGGAACTGGGCTGGGGTCTCACCCCGGTGAGAACTGAACTGGGGGACACTCCTCAGTTCAGCATATGGGTCCGGGCCAGGGCCGGGATTCAATCCTCAGTCCCCAGGGCTGCAAAGTGAGCACTCAACCCACTGAACCATCCAGCTTCCTGCAAGTTATTGAGAGTTATGTAAGTCAAAGACTAGTATGTCCCACTGGTGAATGTGTGTCCCCCTTGGATTCTTATATTTTCATTCTACAAAGATTTTAGGGAAGAGTAAGCTTAGTACAGTTCACAGGGGTGTCCAAAATTTTGGCTTCCCTGGGCCACATTGGAAATATTGTCTTGGGCCAAAATAAAATACACTAAACACTAACAATAGCTGATGAGCTAAAAATAAAAAAAAAGCAAAAAAAATCTCATAATGTAAGAAAGTTTACAAATTTGCATTGGTCCACATTCAAAACCATCCTGGACCACAGGATGATTGAGAACAATAAATGACCCTTCCAAAAGTTCTAAGTTTTCATTGCTTGGTTTTACTATCACTCAAAACAATACATTTTTTTTTGTGGCTAAAAGAATAATCAGGTTCTTTAGGGAAGAAAAATCTTGACATTGGCAGCAAAACATATTCACTGAGAAATACTACTTGTGCTGACTATTTTCTACACTGATGAAATAGACCACATGCTTAAAATTTGCCTGTTGGGAATGTAAGCATAATTTTGGCATGAATACTTCATAATAGCAGAGACCTTGTCTTTCTTATTCAAAACTCTATTCCAATGCCTAAAACAGTGCCCTAAAACAGTAGTAGGAGCTCAACAAATATTTACTGAATGATTAAACGAATGAGGTCAATAAGCCCCTCTGAAGGAGCTCAAATAGCCTACATATATTGAGGCAAATGAAAAAGAAAACCTTGAAGAGACAGATTCTTAGATGCCCCAAATTTGCCATCAGGAAACCACTTGGTGCTTCAGCGGCAACATGCTATAATGATGTTCAGATGCACCTAGTCAAGGTGATATTCACCAGCTGTTTCTGGAATTGAAGTTTGTAATAAAATTTTAATAATATTTTAGTGCCTTTGTGTTGCTGTTGTTGTTGCATGCTACAGAATTTTAAGCCTGGGGTTTTCAGAAGTGATGAAGAACTGCGTTACTGAAAACGCTTCTCTTGCTCATCTGCTCTTTATAAACACAGAATAATTTCCTGTATCCATCAGTGATGGAAAAATGATGAGATTGACATTAGTACTGTGAATAATTCCAAGTTATATTAATCTTCTGGGTCATATATTATTTTATTCACATTTTAAATGATTTGCAGTTACTTGCTTAACCCATTTCCCATTGTCATGAGAATATTCACTGGAGACACTTGTGGCAGCAATGCTTACAGAAATAACTTGTGGATTACAAGGGGTGGGTCAAGAAATTCATAGAAAGAAGGGTAAGAATTGTGAAAAAATGATTATTTTTCCTATTTAATATATTCACCCTTAACCCTAATATACTTTTCAGATCTTTCAATGTGTTTATAAAATAAGAAGTTTTGTTTTTTCCCTCAAATTGCAACTTTAATGTTTTCGTAGTCTGTAATTACTTTCCTTGAAGCTGTTTTTTCTTATTTGGGAACAAATTATAGTCAGATGGAGCCAGGTCTGAACTGAAGGGAGGGTGGTTTAACGTTTGGAAGCCACGGTCATGAAGAGGAGCCAACGCAACATTGCTCTTGTGCACGGGCACGTGGTCATGCAAAAGCAGCAGCCCTTTGGTCCTTCTCTTCTCTCCTTCACAGATTCTTTTAAATGTTTCATCAGACTGGCACTGTACTCTCCAGTTACTGTGACACCCTTATCTTTGTAATCAATCAGCAGGACACCCTCCATATCCCAAAAACTGTAGACATGATTTTTCCAGCTGCTTGTGACACCTTAAGCTTAAGGGGCAGTGTGTCCTTTTCAGGCCCCTGCATGGACTCCTGCTTTGACTCAGGCTCATCATGATGAACCCAACTTTCATCTCCAGTGACAATTCCATTTAAAACTTCATCTGAGCTGTCTCTGCAGAGGTCCCACAACTGTTTTAAACACTTGACAAGCTGATGCTTTTGAAGCAGCGTGAACATTCTTGGTACCCTTCTTGCACTAACTTTTGACAAAAGTGATGCTCCCACCATTTCTTCGGCGATACCTGAAAGAACACGACACAAGTAGGCTGAAATTTGGCACATATACTGATAGGGAAAAGTCCATATAAGGAAATGTACCCCTTGAGCCAAAATGGTGCCCGCCCCCATCACCGCCCAAAATGGCAACCCCTGAGGGCTGGGATTTCCTGCCAACATCCTTTCAAACTAACCAATCCCTGAGCCCCACCATATCGCCCTAAACAAGCTAACCGATCCAGGATCCCCATGATAGGCCCTATAAAAGTAAAAGTCCGGGTGTGTCGGAGCTCAGTCTTTGGGAATTATCCCGCTGGGCTCGCCGGCCTAATAAAGCTGTGTTCTCCCTGATCTCGGAGTGCCGCTTGAGTTTCCTTGGACATGATCTTCTGCAACAACACTAATAATAAGTCACACAATCAAACTGTATTCACTAGTACTCACCTCTCCAATAACCTCCCTGCTTCATAAATTTCTTGACCCTCCTCATGCAGTCCTAACCTTACCCCCAAAGCTTACCAGAAAATATCTCACTTCTTTTATTATTTTTTTCATTGATCTACTATATTGATAATCTTTGGGAACAAATGACACCATTCTGTTTTTAGTAGTGGTATTTCCATTTATAAAATACAGTAATTCTTAATTCAAGGTGACCAGACGTCCCGCTTTTGGCGGGACAGTCTCAATTTTTAACAATTTGTCCCGCGTCCCATGGCGTTTTAAAAAAGTCCCGATTTTTGGAAAGAATGCACGACAAGCTAGGGAACAGCTGGAGACCGGGAAGGGAATATACGGTTTTCGGCAGCCATGTGGCTATCTCACCAGGATGAGTTTTATATTATTTTTGTTAATTTTATAATGTTAAACTTTAATAATAACAAATAATTGTTGAGAACTCATCGAGAACTGCTTATCAAAGTTCGCATTGTTGATCAGTTGTTAGAATTCGACCACCATTATTTGGACTTACTGAACAATGGCATTTTTTTGGCATTGGCAACGACGAAAACATTTTGTAACTGTCTCTCAGACGATACACATCGTACTGCGTGCTAGTGCTAGTTAAATAAGTGATGTCAACAAATCAGCTATTCAGATAATTTAGGTAAGTAATTTATTTATTTATTTCATAAATACATAAATTTTCTTGAATTTAGCAGACAGTACTCATATTATTTATATTTTATAGTGGCGGCAAAAAGTCTAGCGCCGGCCTTGAAAGTGACACTTACGACTTACGTTACGGCAAATTCAGAGGAAAAATAATACAAGTTAGTATTTTTATTATTTAGAAAGAAATATAGGATTACAATTAAAATAATTTTAAAAATATAGTTACTTTATAATAATCAAATTAATTTATAAACTAACAAAATATGTTCGTGTAATTATGTACCTACGTACTATGTTTTTAAGCAATATGTATATAATAATTTATAATATAATTTTAAATTATTTTTTTTAGATTTTTAACATAATAAGTAAGAAAAGAGGATGCAAATTCAATGATGATCTAAGAAGTGAATTTCCTTTTATTAAAAAAACCAAAAGCAATTACATGGTAAAATGTGAGAAATGTAATGGTGAATTTTCTATTTCGCACGGCGGGAAAAATGATATTTCAAAGCACTTGGAGACACAGAAACATAAAAGATACTTAAATACTGCTGCATCTTCCTCCAAAATACAGGAATTTTTTCGGAAAACAACTTACGGAGACGAAGAAAAGAAATTAGCATTAGCAGAAGGACTTATGTTTTTTCATGCTATTAATCACAATCATTCCTTCAGATCTATGGACTGTACATCACAAGTTGTCAAAAAGTTATTCAACAAAAACTTGGCCTGTGCTAGAACAAAATCCGAGGCAATTGTGTGTAATGTGCTTTCCCCATATGCATTTTCAGAATTAAACAAAAATCTAGAAAAAATTAATTTTATATCCATATATTCTGACGCATCTAATCATAAGGATATAAAGTTATTTCCAACCATTATTCGATTGTTTGATTTGGAAACTGGAATAAAAATTAGAATTTAAATTTTGTTTCTTTGCCCGGCGAAATTTCTGAAATTATTTTCAGTTCCATTATTAATATTTTGGAAAAAAACAATTTAAAACATAAAATGATTGCATATTGCACAGACAACACGAACACAAATATTAGAGGGAAAGCGAGAAGAGGTACAAATAATATTTTTTATAAACTAAACAAAAACCTTAATCAAAACATTATTGGTGTTGGTTGTGCAGCACACATAATACATAACGCCATTCAAACAGCTGCTGACTTGTTGCCCATAGATGTGGAAAATATTGTTATTAAAATATATTCTTATTTCTATATATACACTGTGCGCATTGAAATGCTTAAAGAATTTTGTGAAACTGTGGAAGTCGAATATCAGAAAATACATGGATACAGTAAAACGCGCTGGTTAGCTCTTTTGCCAGCTGTCGAAAGAATTTTGAAAATATCCGATCCTTTGAAATCCTACTTTCTATCACAGGATAAATGTCCTAGAATTTTAGAAGAGTTTTTTGAAAAAGAATCTTCAAAAATTTGACTAGAGTTTGTACACAATCATGCAGCTCTTTTTCAAAATGCTATAAAACTTATTGAAGGTGACAAAATTTTGGTAATCGAAGTAGCAAATGAAGTTAATAATTTAAAATTTCAGTGTCAAGAGCAGTTAGAAAATAATTTTCTTCCGCTAACTATCCGTAATAGTATAAACTAGCTAGAAGAACAAGGTGCAATAAATCGTGCAGATATCATGAATCACGTTAAAAAGTTCTATAGTAACTGCATAGATTATTTAGAAGAATGGACGGTACATTACAATGATATTGAACATTTTCATTGGGTTACATTAAAACAAGAACTTAATTGGAATGTGCAAAAATCATTCGATCATATTACTCAAAATTTCCCATATTTCCAAAAATGATTTTTAATGAGGTGTCATTATTAAAAATATATATTGATAAGGAAAAGGTTAAATCTTGGGCATCAGAAGAAATCACAATAGAGAACAAATGGTTAGAAATAGTTCATCATTTTGAAACAAACCATGTTCCATACAATAATGCACTAAAAATTGTGGAATACGCGCTGTCCTTACCAGGAACTAATGCTGCAACTGAACGCATTTTTTCTACGGTAACTAAAGTGTAGACATCAGAAAAATCACAATTAAGTGTTGAGACTTTGAAAGCCATTTTATGTGTGAAATATAATTTAACAAATTCTTGTGAAAAATTTCATGACCTTTTAAACAATGACAGCAATCTACTAAAAAAAATTCACTCAAATGAGAAATATGCTAAAGAATAAAATAATACTATACATAAATTTTTTATGTATTATATTTGTAAATTGTACTTATGTTGAAATTAAAAAATATATATTACAATACTATTTTTGCGTTCTATGAAAATTTTTGTTGCTCCATTTAGACCAAATTTTTAATCAAAAACCCCCGGCGCCCCCCCCCCCCCCCCAGTGAATGGTGTCCCGCTTTGCCAATGTTAAAATCTGGTCACCTTATCTTAATTGCCAAAAATGTCAAATCCTAGAAAATGTAGTCTCCCAACACATGAAAAAAGTATTAAATACTGATCACCATATACAGTTCTATTACATTAAGATTAGAGAAAAGTTCTTTTTAGAAATAACTTCAACAACAGTGTTTATATTTTATTTTCACATTGAAAACCAGTCAAATTTGTGTCAGCCTCAAAGAGCATGTTTATGTAAAATTAAATGAATGGGGCAGTGAGCTGTATTTTTTTTTTTTCTAAACAGGAAATGGGTTAAAGACCCATTTTATTTTCTCTTTGAATTCCTGTTAATCTGGTTGTCTCAGATTTTCTGAAGACTTTGCTCCTTTTGCTATTTTTCCAGTGTGGGGAATTGGCAAATAATGCTGGGACAGTGGAAAAGAGAGACACCTTAAGATGTATTCTGTAAATCATCAAAATGTGAGGTACTACACATGCTCTGCATGAACTGGAAATGAAAAGAAGAAGAAGAAAAAAAGATACTCCAAATAGAACTGATTCCTTTGGGCTTAAATTGGATGGGTAGCAACACAGATTCTGCTGTGGGTTGAAGTCATTTTTCTACTTTGGACTTAGTCAGTCCATGGGGAATGGAGGAGTCATGATTTAGCAGCAAGAATCTGGGAGCAGGCCAGCATCTACATCTGTTCTAAACTGTAAGTGGACTAGAAAAATGCTTTCAAAAAAAGCCAGAGGAGAAAGGTGAAGAATAAGAACCCTCAAAAAGGTCACAAAAAATGACTCAGTCAGCTATAAGGAGATCAAATTTAGAGAAAAGGTTTTATAGAAATAAAATGTATACAATTCTTTCTTAGTTTTCATCCACGAAGTTTCTCTCTTTTCTTATGATATAAGAATCATACACAATACAAAAAAGTCTTATTAGGAAAGACTAAAACATCACTTACTGTACTTGAATTAAGCCTTCATGATTGAAACTCAATACCTTGATAACACCTTCCAGACATTCAACACATTTTTAGTGAAATACATAATGGATTTCTTTTCTCCAAATGTGTGACTATATCCTACAAGGAATCATTTATTTTTACTTTTTTATTTTTGAATCGATGAATTATTTGAATGTCATGAAGACCATGGGTGGGAGAAAGCATGGCTGATTTACTTAAGAGTTTGGAAAGAGACTGGTCTGGGTTCAAAGCTCAATTCTATCATTTCCTGCTTGTGTGTCTTCAAGCAAGTTGCTCCTGCCCCTCAGCTTTTTCACCTGTAATGGGGATAGTAATATTTAATTCATAGGGTTGTTGTGTGGATTGAGTTCCCTGGGCATGTGGAAATCCCAGGATAAATATTAGTTTGCTTTGCTTCTCTATTTTCTATGAGTTCCCATTTCTTCTATCTTATTGCCCTGCAGACACTGTTGCATATCCAAGTCCTGATTTCTAGAGGAGGTATTTTTGTCTGATTGGAGTTAATGAAACACACTTGGCTTTTCTAAACTTGAAATTACCTTTTCTCACTAGCTGGAAGTGGCTAGAAAAACCAAGAGAGAAAACAAGCTACATGGCATACACACACAGAGCAGGAGAGTCTAGATCTCCTTGGAGCAATCACATGGATTTCATGAAGAAACTGGGGCAAGAATTAATTGGGCTATTTAGCCAAATGTCAGCTTCTTTTTGGAAAAGACTTTCTGAAATGGCAGTCACATTTCCAGAAGCGTCTGAGGAGATTCAAAATCATAGAAATCATAGAAATAATTTCCACATGATTTAAGAAGGTGTTTGTTTATTTGATCATTTCTCAAAAAATTACACGACCTTTTTCTAACCAATTCTTGGGATGTAAAAAGAGAATAAAATAGGGCTTCAGGGTACAAGGGCTCTACTAAACCTCTAAAGTCACAGTTTCTTTATGTTAAATGAGATGATCAAAATTAAATTATTTCTAAGGTCCCTATTAACTTAAAATTTGAAGATTTTGTGCTTTGTTTAAACTGATATTAAAATTATTTTTATGCTTCCTATAATAACAATCAATAGTAATGCTTTACTGAGAACTTACCTGACATACTTTGAGTCACTTACTCCCTATAATTACACTAGGAGTAGGTACTATTATTAGTCCCATTTTACAGATGAAGAAATTGAAGCTGAGAGAAGTTGAAGTAATTTTTCCAAGGTCATCCAGTTAACTGGAATTTTCTGATTCTACCTCATGCTTTTAACCCAAACCTATATTGCCTCCCAGTATATAATAAACATACTCATTACTGACAATGAAATAAGAAGCTTTATTGGCAACAAAGAAAATTTAATCTTGGTGAGAAACATTCTCTTAAATAAGTGAAATAGTGAATAATTGTATATGTTAGAACTGGAAAATTTGTCAGTGTTTTGGACTATGAATCCTATGTGTAGGCAATTTTTTTTCCACCTTGGCTCCTGCTTGCCAGGTACAATAGATACTGAGTTCCTTTTTATTGAATAAAATTTACATTGCTTAAGTTTATTATAAATTATTATAAAGGCTTGAAAGTCTAGAAGCTTTTATGTAAAGTTTGCTTTATAGTTCATTTAATCTATCTACCCCACCCCACTATTTTATAGAAACAACTGAAATTCAAAGAGAAGAGATGTAACTAGTACTAAGGTTCCTAAGTCACAAGCTAGAACTCTTTGATTTGCTGTCATGCAGAATGCTTTGCTTCCTGAAAGTGTATTCACAGGGCTCAAAGCCCATCTCCTCACCAGTTGAGATGCTCAGGGATCCAGTTTGTAGCCTCTAGCTTTTTGCCCAGTATCTACTCTTGAAACAGTCTGAGGGCATGGCAGGAAATGCCAGATGGCATGGCACAACACTCCCCTGAAAGAGGCCTAATGTTGCCTGGCTCTAAGGAACTTGCTTGCCTTTTTTCAGCTGTGTCTGCACCAATATGGCTAGATGTACAAGAGCCAAGAGGATGTTTCACCATCTATCTGCCTGCTAATGGGGGAACTGCCCTTTTTGCTCTTCTAACAGGCTTTAGAGGTGTGGTGGCTCAGGGTCAGTCCACTGAGGCACTCCTCCTAGGACTGTATGCTGCCTCAAGGAAGGAAACCGTGCGGAGCTCAAGAGCCAAGGACAATAAGTGGCTTGCATACATCTGCAACAGCAAGGGGGACCTGAACAAAATTCTAGCATGTTGCAACTTTCTCCTCAATATACATCACTATCACATTTGTATAATCAACTGAGTAAGGCCTAGCTTAAAAAAAAAAAAAGTAATTTTATTTTTAATCACATAGTACTACATATCCATTGTAAAAAATTTAGAAAGTACAAAATAATATAGAAAATAAAACAAATGCCATCGATTAGATTACCATTCCAGGAATATCACGGGGAAGTTTTTATTATATATTCTTTATAGCTTTTAAAACATGAATATGGAATTTGATCCAAGATGGCGGCATGAGAGGAGAACGCCGATAACTGCCTGGGAAGGGCCTTGTGAACAGAGGGGAATCCACAGGGGAAACCCTGAGAAGAAACCTCAACGAAGAGAACCACACAACGCACAACAACACCCAAAGGTTAGAGAAAAAAGGGGAGAGCGGGCGAGGAAAAGGGAAGCAGCGGTTCGGGGACAGAGACTCGGAGCGCGGCCCGGGGCTGGCAAAAACACAGGGGGATTGGGGGACTACGGTCACAGTGGAGCTGGATCAAGGGCGGGCTGGAAGCCGAGACCTAGGGAGCGTGGAAGCCCCACAAGACTGTGGACAATTTAACATCCGAACTCAAGGGACAGCACGCAGTGCCCTAATCAGATCACAGAGCCTAAAGTGGAACAGGGACTGTGGGGCAGGGCGGCGGCACTTCCCGGCGGGCGGGGTGAGAGCAGGGCACCAGCCCGCAACAGCTCGGCACCCCTGATTTACGGAGGAGACTGACTGTGAGGGGGCGCCTTCTGAGGACAGGGCTCTTGGAGTGAGGGCTGGGGCTGGAGTGGGCACAGCTGCATTGGACGTGCTTGGAGTGAATCCGGCGGTCTCAGCAGAGCCGGGAGCGTAGAGCGGCTGCCGCCCGAGCTACGGCCTGTGCGCGCAGGGCTTTCGGCGCCCCACCCACCGGGCCTCCGCGGCGCCGCTGCTTCCTTGTTAGCGCGCAACTGGGCTTTTGGTTCCCTGCTCACCAGGCCGCTGCAGCGCCTCTGCCTGCGCGGAAGTATGCGGCTGGGCTTTCGGTGCCCCGCCCACTGGGCCGCTGTGCATTGCTGCATGCATGCACCCTGGCTTTTGGTGCCCCACCCACCGGGCCGCCCAGCAGTGCCGCTGCCTGCTCGCCGGCGCGATACAGGGCTTTTGGCACCCTGCTCTCCAGGCCATCGCAGCACCGCTGCCTGTGCGCGGGACCGGCTTTCGGTGCCCTGCCCACCAGGCCGCTGCAGCGCTGCTGCCTGCTCGTGAGCGCACAGCTGGGCTTTTGATGTCCCGCCCACCGGGCCTCTGGGGCGTTGCGGGCCGCGCGCGCAACTGGGCTGCCTGCTGGGACTCCTCGGTGTCATTGCCTGTGCGCAAAACTGCGCGGCTGACCAGGGCTTCTGCCAAGCCCCAGACCATGCAACTGCTGCCCTGCGGGCATGGCTTCCAGATATGATTGAAGGAGGGGCAGCCAGGAGGAGGAAAGACCAGAGCTCCTGCGCCCCACCCCACTGAACCACCAGCCCCCCTGCTGAAAGAGGAATCTGCTATTGTGTCTCAGGCCCGCCCTAGCTCCTACTCACATGCCCCCACCCCTGGCCCACCTTTACTACCCTGCTATCTAACAGCTAAGACAGCAACCTGAAGTGCCCCAGGACACAGAAGCTGTCTGCTTCCCTCTACCCTCTACCAAAATCTCCTTCTCCCACAACGGAGTTGAAAAGAAAAAATAAAGAGAAGCCCACCTGATAGGCAAAAAACCAGAGGGAAAACAGACTCATGCGTAAAGCAAAAAGAACCACATCAAACACAATGCACACCTCAGAATCCAAAGCCCCTCCAGAAGATCAGGGGCAGTCTTTAGTAAAGGACCTTGCACACTTGGAATCAAATCTAAATGAAACAGAATTCAGAGCTGCATTAATCAAGACACTCAGAGAGCTCACTCAATGCTGGCAAAGTACCCAGACACAGTTAAATGACCTCAACAAGAAATTTTCTGAGCAAAATGAGTACTTTACCAACAAAATTGAGAAGCTACAGCAGAACCAAAAGGAACTCCTTGAAATGAAAGGCATCATGGGAGAGCTGAAAAAA
>PVKE010042494.1:0-13726 GCA_004027555.1 Craseonycteris thonglongyai
GAAAAACACATTGCCTTAAATTTTCACATAGGATTTGATTGATGCTGTATTGATGAAAATGCTCTAAGACCTCGCTTCTCAAGGTGAAGTTAGTTCAAGGACCTATAGTAATCACATCACTTTTGAGCTTGTTAGACACACAGAATATTGGGCCTACCCTTAGACCTTTTGGATTAGAAATTGACAAATACTACTCTAAGAAACAGATTCTCTAATTTGACTATGCATTGGAAACACTGAGGATTAAAAAAAAAAAGTACTGATGCTGTTTCAGCCCCAGAAATTCTGATGTAGTAGGCACACAATACAACTTAGACATGGATTTTCAAAAATTTCCAGGTGGTTTTAACACATAGCAAGGTTTCAGAACTACTATTCTAACATATAGAGTAAGTCACCAATAAGTAATGTGCTGACAACTGTGACCCACCCAACCAAAGTCAGTTACATTGATAGTTCTTTTTTATTTCTGTTAAAGAAGAATTAACTTGTTTCAGGTTTTTCTTTAGAAAATATGTTGTTTAAAAGTTGTATATAACTCAAGGGTTATACTTTAGATAATAGGGTTATTCATGAAGTGTTCCTTTTAAAAGGATGGTTGTGATTAAAATTGTGTTTGAAGTATTTAATTAACATTAGTAAGTGCTTTGTGTTTATAATAATGTTTTAAACTTCTGTCTTTAATCTGATTTCCAAATATAAGTTGGATTTTGACATTAAGAACACAGCACTTCTTATTTTTGGTTATTTTAATATTTGGTTATGCTGGAGATAATGGCTATTACCAGATTTAAAATAGCAAATTACTGGCAAGGTTACATCTTTTCTTCATTACTCTACACAGTGCACTTAAGCTTTTGTCCCAACGAAAAGTGAATATTTTAGTCTATATTAGGTATTTTTAATAGAGTTGCATTTGTCTTAAATGTTCTGCCTTTAGGGCATGGGTATCACTTCTAAAACCTGTTTTATGTAATTTTCAGTAGCACCAACTTATAAATGGCTATTTAATAAGTACCAGTAGTGATAACTATTGTACAGTGCTTTTCCTGGAGCAATATAGTATACATTATGTGCAATAATACAGTTTCCATTTTTGTTGCGCTGAGGTTAATTCTATATGATTATTTATAATTCACCCTCATGACCTTTCTGATAAATATGCAAATGGAATGTCTCTGCTTTTGTTTTAATAAAAACCACATAGCAATAACTTTTTATAATTTCACTTCACCATTCCCTTTAACTTACATTTGTCCTTGTGCAAGATATGAATTTAATAGCCACTGTGGTTATGAGAAGGTAACTAGGGAGGAGATATAAACATAGAAAAATAGAGAATATATTTAATTACCTATAAGTAGCTAATTAACATCTCAATTTAAAAGTCTAATAATTAACTATTTAAGTAACATATTCAATCAAATTATAATTTCAAGTTGACATAAATTGTCATACCACCTTTAATATAATAAAAGCAGTCTTTCTATTATCTATACCAGTTCTAAGTGGTATCTAATCATCAATATCATCTTGATATATTTAAAAAGTGTTTAAATATGCATGGAATTCCAAAAAGAAAACTAAAACCTTGATTCTTCTTTGTTTTATACTGACCAAAACTCATTGTTTTGGCTGAGGAAAAGTTCACCTTAACCCCTTTAGTTCTTTAGACTGGTCAAATAATTAAAAAAACATACAGCAGATTAACAAGATTAACAAGAAAATATCAAATGTTTAATACATGTGCATGGGGAATTCACATAAACACAAAAATTCCAAAGATAGTGAGGCAACCATGGATATATTGGGCATTTTGGACAAAGGAGAAAATAAAGTGGGGAGCAATTTATAGGTACTTGAGTAAGAATGGTACACATGACAGGCAAATTTTTGTTAGGCAATTCAGAAACAATGGGACTCCCAGTATTCTACTAAATGTGCATGGTGTCTTTCTAACTAATGCTAGGGTGGAAATATTTAAGGGGATTATACCAAGATTGCATTTCTGAATCATGTCTCTTCTATTTGCATTTCTTTAAGAAAAAGGATAAGTAAAAAAATTCTTCCTAAAGTTGTTGGACTTTAACTAATTTTGGTTCAAAATAATCTGCATACCAGGATGGTGTATTTTGGGAGCACTTGCTCCCAACACCTGCATCATCATCTTCACAATTCAGTCCACACTAATAGCTGTAAAATTTTGAGATCAGAATTCCTGATGCTTAGACTAATGTCCCATCAGTTTTGACTGATAATTAGTTAGAGTTCTACACTTATAAACACAATTAAAAATCAAGAGTTTTAGATTTTGCTTAATATGTATTGTTTTGATCAAAAGTTGTAGGTGGAATTTTGATTAAAAAAATACAGGCGCACACACACACACACACCTTAATCTTTTATGGTATGTAAATATTGGCCTTTGATAAAATTTTCATAAAATTAATTAAATTAATTATGTCTATTACATTGCTATATAACCCTTACTTGAAATTTCTTCATAAGTGAAAAAATAGAACAAGAAATAAAATTAAAAATATGTAAAGAATACTTTGTTTAAAAAGCACTGATTGGGGAAGAATTATCTCATATCAGAAACATGAAATGACAGGTTAATAAATTAGCATTATAGTTTTTAGATAAAAGTTGAATTTTAAGGAGAGCATGAAGAATAATTATAAGCACTTACTCAGAAATTTGAATTTATTCTATACTAAAATACCAACATCATTAGCTGTAGAGATAACCAAGTAAGTCTGGCTTTCTCTACTTGGAATTTAATATAACAATCCTCATTTATTTCTTAAGATTGTTATGCACTAATTAAAGGCTATAAAGCATCTTGCAAATAAAATGCTACATACATGCCTAATAAGGCTAATAACGTTTATAATGATACCAGCTGTTGAAATCCAACAGATATACATAATTAATGGCAGTTGAAGTTTACCTACAGCTTTTCCATCTGTTTCATTAGAATACAATTTCCAAAATTTAAAAAGGGTACTTTTACTTTAGAATTCAAGATTTTCTCCACACCCATTCTCTAATATGTGTAGGTTTTATATGTAACTTAAGGAATATATACTTTTCTTGTGTCAGAAAATACCCAAAAGGAACTTTTATGAGAAAGGCATTTAGAAATACTATCTTTCTCTAATCTAATTAAATGTGTATATCTGTCAGGTTTCAATACCTTATTTAGACATGAATAATAGCAATAGTTTAACTTGATTGTTTCTACCATATTCACACAAGGCTTTCTACCAAACATTACATATTCTATTCCTTAGAATCTTAGATAATACCCAAAACAGAGCTGTGAGATAATGTTGCTGATAAATGGGGTGGTCAATCAATTCATGGAAGAAAGGGGAAGAAGAGTAAAAAACAAAGAACTATTTATTATTTTTGCTTTTTAGTGTATTCACCCTTAACCATATTACACTTTTCAGATCATTCAATAAGTTTATCACCTTAAAAAACAAAAGTTTTGTTTTTCTCCTCAAAATTGCAGCTTTATCTTCTTTGTTCTCTATAGATTGCTTCCCCTGAATATTTTTTTTTTTTCGTATTTGGGAACAAACAATAATCAGATGGAGCCAGGTTTGGACTGTAGGGAGGGTAGTTTAACATTAGGAAGCCAGAGTTGTGAAGAGTAGCCAACACAACATTGTTCTTGTGCAGGGGCACATGTTGTGCAAAAGCAGCACTCCTTTGGTCCATTATCTTCTTTTTTCCTCCTTCCCAGATTCTTTTAACTGTTTCAGCAGACTGGAATGGTACTCTGTAGTTACTGTGACACCCTTTTCCTTGTAATCGATTAGCCGTATACCCTCTATATTCGAACAAATGTAGCCATGATTTTTCAGCCAATTGCAACTCCTTGAACTTAAGAGATGGTGTGCCCTTTTCATACCACTGCATGGACTCCAGCTTTGACTCAGGCTCATAACGATGAAAGCAAGTTTTGTCTTCAGTCACAATCTAGTTGTCTAGAGGTCCAAAAACTGTTGTGAACACTCAACACACTGCTGTTTTTGAAATGGCATGAGCATTCTCGGTTCCCATCTTGTGTTGGCTTTTAACTTCCTTAGATGATGATGGAGAATATTCAAAATGGTTGTAGATGATACGCCAGAATTTTTTACAACATTGATTTTATTCAATCTGGCATGTTTCAATATAAATTTTTCTACTTTTTTGACAACGTCTGAGGAAGTGGCCTCATCAGGGCATCCCAGACAGAGATCATTCTGAATCAACTCTGTGCCTTGCTTGAGAAGGCTATGTCACTTGTAAATCATGGAACTCTCAGGGCAACACTTTCCTTAAACACCTAACACCTCTTTCAAAAATGGTTTGATGAGTTTTTCCTTGTTTTGTGAGAAACTTAAAATGCAGTTTTATTCATGCTTGGGGTTTTCTTTATGTTTGATGTGTTTTTTCAGCAATATCTGAGATAACATGGTGTAAGTATACTGAAATTTGGCACATATACTAATAATAAGTCACCCAATCAAACTGTTTTCACTAGAACCCCCACCTTTTCTGATAACTCCCCATTCCATGAATTTCTTGACTACCCCTTGTACCTCAATTTTATAGATTTGAAAACTAAGGGTAAATGAGATAACTTTCAAAACAAATCAGAGAAAATAATTTCATAATGTAACAAAGGATCCCACAAAATAGAGGGGTAAAAAAGGTCAAAAGTTCGCTTGAAATAACAACAGAAAAGAAAATGGTGTAAACATTTGTTAAGCACTTTGAAAAAGCCAACTGTGTGGTTCAACATGAGTTGAATTGGGTAATGGTCTTTATAACACCTCAATTACATGATGCAGAGAAGTTCAGTTGGAAGAGTATTGAATACCTTTCAATACAGGCTTTAAATTGTAGAGAAGAAAAATGGATAACTTAAATATATGTTGGTTGAACAATTAAAATCAAATATAAATTTGGGTATATGCAATAGATACCAGAAGATATTTATTAGAACTCAGAACACGTAGTCGAGAAACACACACTCAAGTGGTGCTCAGCTTCATTTCTCCCCAGTTCCTCATGCATTTGTATTTTATAAAAATGAAAATAGAGGAATTAAGGATGGCTCAGAGGGTTGGGCACTTGCTTTTCAGCCCTAGGGACCAAAGACCAAATCCCAACCCTGGCTTATACAGACTCATCTGCTGAAATGGGGTGTGCTTCCCATGCAGGAGGCCCCCAGTTCAGTTCTCACCCCTGGCTCCAAGGAGCGTGCCTCCCATGTGGGAGACCTTTGGCCCAGTTCCTGCCCTGCACAGCCCCCGCCCACCTGTGTAGAACAAAACCATGTCGAAAACTGATGATGTACAACTATGGAGACTGCTCTGGGCTCTCCCCCTTCTCTTTGTTTCTGTCTCTGTCTGTCAAAAACAACAAAATCTGTAAAAAAATGGATAGAAAATGGGAGCCTTTAAAGTCCAACTTAATATTTGAACATAAACTACTCTTAATCAAGTGGGAATAGCATCAAGGACTTAACCACACTAAATCAGAGTAAAGAAGTAAATTCTTAACACAATTGCAATAATACTTAAACACAAAGGAGATACCAAATATTATTAATAATTGTGGCTATCCTCCTGTAAAATATACAGGCAGAGACAAAACCACAAATGCAGTGTGAAGATGAATAATGCAGTCTGTAAGAAAACATAACCTTAGGCAATAAGTACATATCATAGCATAATAGCTAGCAGATAACTATTTTGGATAATGGTTTGCAGGGACTTAATAAACATATAGGGTTGAAAAATAAGACCCAAGATTCAGATAAAACAAATTAAGAAATAAAGTGTATGAAAAGTATAAGTGTACTTGTGTAGTTGAAGAAAGTAATTCAGAAAAATAAACTATACTTAGGTAAAAAACTATAAGAAACATCCATAGACATAGCTGAAAAAATGCAACTATTGCATGGAGGAACAAATTGAAATAAATCATATTGAGTATAAAGAAACAAAGGCAAAGAATAAAACATTTAATGAGGAGGCAATAATTCTGAATGTCAATGATGATTTACCACAAGGATAATTGTCAATATTGAGTTGACTAACTGAAGAAATGGAGTAAAAAATGGTTGGGAGTGAGAATACAAACAAGTATAAGTTCGGATAATCAGAAAAAGAATAAAATATGCAGACTACAAGGTTACACTGCATAAAAAAGGGAAAATGAAAGCAACTGCCATCAAAACACACTTGTTTCTATTGTATTTCAAACATTAAAGAAGAATTCTTCAGAAGCCTATAGGGAAATTAAGTCACCCACAAGGGGAAAAATTAAGTAAAATTTATTTTCATCACAATTATCATAGAAAAAATTGTGGATGTTGTGTTTTTTTAATGATATTTGTCTTTATTATTTTTATATTTGCATTAATTGTCCTTTTTAAAGAGAATGCATCATTTCTATGAATCTTATAAATTTGTCACTCTATAAAAGTGCATGTATACTTCAAATCCTGATTTAAAAAAAAATGCCATTCCATATATTTTTGCATTTCTACTACAAATATTTTATTAATCTGAAAATGTTGTTTTATATATAATCTGAATAAAATTTGTTATTGCTTTTGTCTGTTGGGTACTATTTTAGGTTATGAAACTACAGCAATGAGTAGAATAAAGAAAATATGCTTTCAAGAAGCTCACATTAGAGAAGGAGATAGAAAAAAAGACATAATACATAAATTCTGAGCCTGTTAAAATTTGTTATGTTTAATGGAGGGAATAAAATAATGAAGAGTACAAGAGAGGCAGGATAGTGATGATGGAGTAGTGGCTTGACATTTTAGAAGAGGTTGTTGGGTAGTCATCTCTGAAAAGTTTGCAATTTGAGCAAAGCCTTGAATAAGGCTGTAGAAATAGCCACCTAAATATCTGAGGGAAAAGCTCTAGGATAAGGGATAAACAGGTGAAATTATCCTGAGGCAGATAAATGTTCAGCATTAAACAAACAAACAAACAAACAAAAAACCCTAAAAACAAAGAAGCCAGTGTGTTTGGAGGAAAGTGATAAAAGGGGAAAATAATTGGAAATAAGGGCAGAGAGATGAGTGGATCGGCTTACTACTCTGAATAAAGTGGTATGCCAATAGCAGGGTGTTCAACCTTTTGGCTTCCCTGGGCCACCTTAAAAGAAGAATTAATTTGTGCCACACATAAAGCACACTAACACTAAAGATAGCCAATGAAAAAAATCAGAAAGTGCCAAAACATCTCATAATATTTTAAGAAAGTTTTTGAATTTGTGTTGGGCCACCTTCAAAGCCGTCTCACGGCTGTATGCAAGCCATGGGCCGCTGTTTGGACAAGCTTTCCTGAGCAGAAAAATGACATGACCTGACTTGCATTCTGGATCTGGAGTTTCTATGTTGAGATTATACGCAGGGGGAAAAAGTTGGAGGAGCAAAGTTGTTTGTAGGCTAGAAAATAATAATCTAGAGGAGGAAAAAAATGGTTGCTTATACCAGAAGGTAACAGTAAAAATGACAGTGAAGCATTTAGACATTGAATGTAAACATACACGCACTGAAACAGACACTCGAACACATTCATGTAATCTACTTTATTGAGTTAAAATTTATGCACAATAAAACAGTCAACTTAAGTGTGCTGTTAAATGCACTTCAAAAGTAAATTGCTTTGCAGAGCCAACAAAATCAAAATGTAGAACGTTTCTATCATTCCCACATTTCTTGCTATGCCCTTTTGCCTTCAGTTTACCCCACCACCTGCAAGCCTCGGCAGCCAATAATTTGCTTTCTTTCTGTCATAAGTTTTGTCTGTTTTATAATTTTATATTAATGGGATCCTACAATATTGCCAGTTTGCCATTTCATTTCTCACATTTAGCATAACATTGTGGGATCCATCCATGTTCTTATAGAAATCAATAATGTGTTTCTCTTAATTGTTGAGAGATACCTTATGGATATACTATAGTTTGTTTATTCGCTGATTCACAAAGATTTGGGTTATTTCTAATTTGGATTGTGAATTAATCTGCTGTAAATATTCAAATATAAATATTATTTTGGACATTTATTTTAATTTCTCTTGCATACATATGTAGGAATAGAATCGATACACCCTATGCACATGTTTTATTTTTTAAAGAAACTATTCTCTAAAGTAGTTGTACCATTTTGTAGTTTTATCAGCAATGTGAGTTCCAGTTGCTCAAAATCCTAAAATGTGTTATTGTGAATACCATTGCGATTTTAATTTATTTCTTGATGACTAGTGATGTTGAACACCTTTTCCTCTGCCTATTGGCCATTTAAATATATTTTTAAATTGTCAGTACACATTATTTGCCCAGTCATTTATTATATTATAAGATCTAGAGATTCTTTATATGCCGTGGTTTCCATTATTTATCATGAATTACCAAATAAAAGGTATATGTTGTTCTCCAAATGAAAATTTTAAGTTAAGTATGAAGAACTTCAGGGAAAGATCCATCCTGGAAATCTAGATTTTAGAGTTGTCAGTTTATAATTTACAAGCATACCTCTAAGATATTGTAGATTTGGTATCAGAATACTGCAATAAAGCCAATAATGCAAGAAAGCAAGTCATAAGTTTTTTTGCTGGTGAAAGATCTGTTTAAAAAGAATACAACAGCTGTGAAATGCAATGAAGTGACATGCAACGAAATGAAAAGCTTGTATTTACAGTCATGAGACTGGATGAGAAATCAACATTCAGTTGATTATTAATAAAAAGGAGAGGAAATGCAAATACTTGCAATAACATTTGCAAAGAAGAAAAAATAAATAGAGTTAGATGTCTTCATGGTAGGAGGCAAACCAGGGAAGAGTGTGGTTTCCTGAGAGGACAATGATAAAAGCAATTTAAAGATGAGTAATCACCAGCTGTGTTAGATATTGCTAATGGGTCAAATTACATTGTGAACAGAAAATTTACTATTTTGTTATAAATATTGCTAATGGGTCAAATTAAGTGATGGACAGAAATTTTACTATTGTGCTTAATAGAGGTCTTCCATGACATCAACAGGAGAAGCTTCTATATATTAATAGCTGTAGGGTCAAAAACATAATTGGTATGAAATTAGAGAGTGGAAGGATGACTAATGAATTAATAAAACTGAGCAGTGATCATCACTTTGCTGATATCACACACACACACACAAATCCAGTTACGGATTATGGACTTCATAACAGATGTTCACAATACCATCTATAAAGTAGTTCTGAAAAAAAATTCAAACTGGAATCTGAGAGGTTAAGAGACACCTTAGGAGGTACAATAAGCAAAAACCAGCGTACACAAACAAACAAACACTCAGTTTTGAAAATAAACAAATAGAAATAAAAAATAAACATAATAATAAAGACAGAAGTTATAGATCAGGGGTGTTCAATCTTTTGGCTTCCCTGGTCCAATTAGAAGAAGAAGAATTGCCTTGGGCCACACATAAAATACACCTAACACTGATGATAGCTGATGAGTTAAAAATTGCAAAAAGTCTCATAATGTTTTAAGAAAGTTTATGAATTTGTGTTGGACTGTATTCAAAGCCATCCTGGGCTGCATCTTGCCTGTGGGCCACGGATTAGACAAGCTTATTGTAGACCAAAATATATAGTATGTTTACAATCATTTTGAAAGTATTTGATTTATTGAATATTGACTGGATGTCCAATCAGACTAGAAAGAAACACATTTGTGAGAAATGTAAAAAATTTTGAGAACTGATTTATCTTCTATTATTAACAAAGTAATTTTTTTTTGGTTTGAAATGTGGAATTTTTGAAGTCTTTGTCTTGTAAAGAGATACCTTGGAATGTTAATGGATTGTGATATCGAGAAATTGCTTTAAGATAATTTAAAATGTGGAAAGAGAGTGGGGATGTGGACAAAATGCTAATGTGAGTTAATAATCAATTTTGATAATAAAATAATCAATGTATATGTGTAGGTTTATTATACAATTCTCTCTAAATTTTATATATTTGGTAATTTCATAATAAAAAGGTTAAAGAGCATAGTTGATTTGTTTAATCTTATTAAAAAATTATTTAGTATTATTAAAATAAGAGAAGAGGTATCAGAGTAAGAAAGTGTTAATGCCTTTTCTAAGAAATTATATTAAAAAAAATCAGTCAAACATCAAGAATATTTTTATAAGATGACAAAAATGACCCAATGGAGTTGGAAAAGTTAATAGGGTAGTGTAAAGAAAAGATCCGTGTTGAACTAAAGTCTTTGGATTGGTAATATGGTCTTCTTAAATGGAATCCTTAGACTAAAACAAAACCATCCATTTTCTTAAGATTTATTTTATTGTTTTAGACCTAGGCAGAGAGAGACAGAGAGAAGGTCGAGGGCCCAGAGCAGTCTCCATAGTTGTACATCATCAGATTTCAACATGGTTTTATTCCAAACAGGTGGATGGGGGCCATATGGGGCAGGAACTGGGCTGGGGCTTCCTGCATGGGAAGCTCACCCTAGTTCAGCATATGGGTCTGCACAGGCTGGGATTTGATCCTCAGTTCCTGGGACAGCAAAGTGAGCATTTAACCCACTGAGCCATTCCAGCTCCCCCCCCCCCACATTTGTCTTTAATATATAGAGAAAAGGCAGATAATATGGGCACATGTACTAAGGACAGGGATGTATAACAGTGGGAGCTTAAGCAAGTTGTCTTATACTTCAAAATGAAGTAAGAAGCAAAGTCACCAGGTGAGATGTTGCAGGTTTGAGAAGAGTGGAGAATATCCCAGACTTAGTCATCTAGAGTAGTGGAAAGGGAGCATCTAGAGAAAGGTGGTGTGTGTGCCCGAGAGCCTCAAATGTCCACTTGAGATTTTCTTGGTCAAGAATTTGAGATGAAATCAATCGTTTTGTCCATAGTATTCAAGATACATCTAATCTGCACTCAATCCTTATAGCTCTAATGGGTTTTCCAGACTATAAGCAGTTTGTTTGTTTTTGGTTTTTTTTGGTATTTAATTTTTTTTGGAAAAACACTGGTTCCTAATATTTAATTTTCAGGTGCATAAGGTTATAAATCAACATCTGTGTACTTTATTGGATGCTCACCAACAGAAATCTAGTCTTTTACCATTATGGTATATTTGACCACTGTTAACAGTCACACCAACTTCCCCTGAACCTTGTCCCCTCTTGTAACTATCACTTTGTCTGTGTTCATAAGTTTGTTTTGTGGATTGTTTTTTAAGCTAAGTAAAATAAGTCCTATGAAAAAGGACACACACACACACACACACACACACACACACACATACACACACGATTTTACTCACATGTGGAATATAAAATAACTATCAGTCTTTTCACTAGAAACATACATCTGGAATAATCTTCCCAGAATGAATGGTTTTCTTTCTTTCCTTCCTTCCTTCCTTCCTTCCTTCCTTCCTTCCTTCCTTCCTTCCTTCCTTCCTTCCTTCCTTTCTTTCTTTCTCTTTCTTTCTTTCTTTCTTTCTTTCTTTTTTTCTTTCTTTCTTTCTTTCTTTTTTTTTTTGGATGAAAGAAAATCTTTTAATGTGACAAATAATATCATACACAACCTTGACTTTACCTAACTCTTCAGTCTTTGTTCACCTTCTCCCTAGTGGTCTTCATTCTATTCTCAAGCAGTCCCTTTACTTTCTCCACCCTAATGTAGTTTCTCAACAACATATATAATTAAATGTACAAAAGAAATAATTAATTGGTATTTATAAAAGACTGTTAATCATTTAGATTGTCAAGTAGTTTTTCAGGCCAAAACACTGGGGAATGTTATATCTCGTAGATTAGAGACTATAAACTATTTGTTTTTGTACTCTCACCATCTAGTAAGATGACTGAATAGTGGTCTAGGTTGTTAACCTAATAGTGTATCTTAGGAAAAGTTTCAGGTTGGTATATAGACCTGAAACTATATGAAAAGCTACGTATTTTACATTGCATGGATGTAACAAAGTTTAATTCATTCTCCCACTAGGGGGGACTCTGGCTCTTGGGCAGGCCTTAATTTGTTACTCATATGTGTTAAAACAACAACACTTTTTCCTGGTTTATGAGTTTACCTCTTAATACTTGAGTCTATAACTCATCCTTACTACTTTTGGGAGCCCAAGAAAAGAAAAAAGAAAAAAAAAAAAACTAGAAAGGAAGAAATGACCATATCAAATCTCATTGTTCATGGGCTAATCTGACCCCTTAATATCTTTTTTTTTCATAAAAATATAATGAAGATAATGGATAATTCATAATATAATGCTTTTACTAAGATTTAGTTGGTCTCAGTTGATTATAATAAATGGAATTCATGAATTTTGGGGGGCATAGCACACTGGAAAATGTCACTACTATGTAATTTTTGGAATGTGGAAAGTACTCTTTGGGTTAGGGATGCCTCACATTTATTTTTTGGAGGCCTCAAGTGTCAGATTATACAAAAATGCCATCAAAAAAGAATGAGGAAAGCAGCTCTGAAGTCTCAAACCTCTTTATGACTTGCCAGTGTCTCGTGATAATAATCATTATTTCAATTTTCAGTAAGTTTGTTACTGGGAAAGATCTTTGGTTTTTCTGAGTTAGATTTATCAATCTATTGCTTTGTTATCACAGAGAGGCACTGTGTGTCACCGTAAATGATGGTCTTTCAAATCCTCAGTTCATAAACTTCTGAGTTACCTTTGGTCAAGAATCAAGATAAGGTGGAAAAACAAGACAAGGATTCTATGTCACAGTGGGATCTACTTATTTTTGATATGAACTGTGTAAGGCCTGTGACAGGCTATGGGAGCCAATCTGACCAAGGGAATGTAGAAAAATTAGACTAAACTCAGTGGAACTAACTTAAAGGGAAGGTATGGAATGTGCTGCTGGGTAGAAGGGAAATTAGAAAAATTTGAATTCTCTACCTGTTGTCCGTGAGGGTAAAAACAGGTGTCTAGAAGAAGACTTCCTTTTTTTTACTTATTTTTCAATTACATTTGACTTACAATATTATATTAATCTCAGGTGTATAGCATAATGATGACACATTTATATAACTTACAAAATCCTTTTTCTGGTATATATGGTTTGATTCTGATACCATGCATATTTATTCCAATGTTATTAATTGTATGCCTTATGTTGCACTTTGCGTCCCTGTGACTATTTTGTGACTATAAATTTGTACTTCTTAATCTCTTTCCTTCTTTCACCCACCCTACCTACCCTCTTTCCCTTACCTCAACAAATCTAGTATCCATTCTGTTATGGTCTTGGGGACACGTTGATGCTCTGTTCTTTCCATCAATGTAGTAAAGAATTACAGATCAGTGAAATATAAAAAAACAGAATAAGGGGAGCCAGGATGGCTCAGCGGGTTAAGCTCTAGCTTTGCAGACTTGGAGTCTGAGGATCAAATCCTGGCTCCAGCCCATGTGGACCCATATGCTGAACTGGGGTGTAGCCCCCAGTTCAGTTCTTGCTGGAGCCTATGTGGGAGGCTCCCAGCCCAGTTCCTGCCCTGAGCAGCCCTGTGCCCACCTGTGGAGTGAAACTATATGGAAAACTAATGCTGTCAAATATGGAGACTGTTCTGGGCCCTCCCCCTTCTCTCTGTCTCTGTCTGTCTTTCTCTCTCTCAAAAAAATAAATAAAACAATACAAAAAAATCTTAAAAAAAACAAAAAAAAAAA
>PVKE010042495.1:0-13726 GCA_004027555.1 Craseonycteris thonglongyai
TTCAGACATATTTCATATGGATCAAAAGGCATTAGAAAATGAAATTATAATTTTACAAACTGACTTAATCTTACAAGCCAGAAAATTTGAAGAAGATTTTTGGAAATATGTCAACCGAGAAAAATATCCCACTATCACCAAATGTAGCGAATATATCTATTCTTGTTTCGGATCTACATACCTATGCGAATCGGCATTTTCGTACTTGAAGCTAACGAAAACTAAACAGCGTTCTGTCCTGACTGATTCCCATACTGAAGACTCATTATTACTATCTTTGTCAGGATATACACCTAATTATGATTCCTTGGTTAGAGACATGCAAACTCAGTCTTCCCATTAATGTTAAGGCAACAAAGTAAATTCTAAATCTGTCTTTATCTGTAGCTCCTTTGAATTAATAAATATTGTTAATAATTATCCATGTTCTTTTAATTCCCCTGGACGTGAGTTTTTTGGCCCTTTAAATAAATATTGTTGTTGTTTTTTACGTAGGTAGATAAGCCGTATATCTATATTTCAGTATGAGGTGTACTCAGCAAGCTATTGATAGATTAGCAAAAAGTAAGTCATATTATTCTTTCATGATAAATTTTCCTGGCCCCCAAAAAAACACGAAAGTGAAATATTGAAATCAAATTATCAGCCATACTGTGCATTTTTATAACAACTTTTTCATATTTACGAACAAATAATACAACAACTTATACATTGCAGTTGATAAAAATATTAAATTGCATTTTAAGTTAGTAAAAATCTATCTTGAAAAAGTGTCGGAAAATCGAATCTTTAGGTACCGCATATATGGAATGCTGCTATCAAAAGTTGGGTCAGGAAATTTATTTTCTTCATAAGCCTATATCTCGAAAATGTAATAAGTGATTTAAAAAATAAAAAAATAGTTTTAAACATATATTTTACTTATCTACCCATACCTCGCTGGAATGCACCTTATACTGAAACACAGTGTATAAACATAGTATGCATTTCACACCCCTTCTTCCCCCTTAGACTACGCCTATGACAACAAGTTGATCGTGACACACTTTTAAGATAAAAAGTAGATCTTATATACAGAAAAGTTGGCCACCCCTGGCCTATAACACCTGTAGATGCTATTGTGAAAAGCAAAACCTCTTTTGCATTAAACTATTGCTTTTATCTAAGCTAATTGAATATAATACCAGAGAGACCACACATACTGACAAAGAAGGGCGAAAAGAACTTAAACTTAAGCTCTGACCAAACACTGACTGAACAATAAAAGCCAAAGAAGCCAGTCTCAAAATTAAAGTCACACTCATTCCTGGTGGTTTGGAAGACTGTAGTTCTCTGCCAGGAGCAAGCAGGGAGGGGCCACCTAAACTCCTGGTTCCTGGTGAACCTTAACAAACAAGGTAAATTCTGAGCTGTGATAGCTGCCCTCGTACAGCAAGATGTCCAATGGTAACAGGTTAAAATTCTAACTGGCTAAGGGGGCTTGACCACAACCTCTGAGTAGAGATGACCCCAGATCACCTAAGATAGAAGGCAAAACAAGGGAAAGCTATCTGAACAGGGACTGCAGTGGCTTCACACAATAGAGAAAATACACTTCGCAGAAATTTAGTCTTGTCACTGAACAAACATCCACTTAGAATATGAGGAAGTTCTAGGAGTCTGTAATACAGCATGGTCACTATAGTTAATAATACTGTCTTGTATACTTGAAATTTGCTCAGAAAGTAGATCTTAAGTGTTCTCACCACACTCACAAAAAGAAATTGGTAACTATGTAAGTTGGAAGTATTAATTGGTAGCTATGTAAGATAATAGAGTTACTTTATTGTGGTAATCTTTTCACAAGTATACTCTTATGTATATCAAGTCATCACATTGAACATCTTTAATATACATGATTTTTATCTACCAAGTATACCTCAGTAAATCTGAAAAACAAAACAAAAACACATACACAGCCTTCCATAGCTGTTCATAATACCTTTATTCTTACTGAATGAATAAGGAGAATATAGTAGATCTTTACAATGGAATATTATTTGCCAGTAAAAAAATAAAGTATTGGTTCATGCTGCAATATGATTGGACCTTGAAATCATGATACTCAGTGAAAGAAGTCAGTCATAAAAACCACATATTATGTGATATAATTTATACAAATTGTTCAGAATAGGCAAATCTATAGAGACAGAAGCTTAGTAGTTGCTAGAATTTCAGTGAGAGGGGTTTGGTGAGTTATTGCTAATGAGTATGGAGTTTCTTTTGGGAGGGACAAAATGTGCTCAATTTACGTTGTGGTGATGTTTGTTCAACCATATATATACATATATATATATATACACACTAAAATTCATTGAATTATACACTTTAAATGTATGCATTGTATGGCATGTATCTCAACAACATTTTATTTAAAATGTGAATTATAATATAGTACACAAAATATTTTGATATTAGAGTATATTTCAAAGCCCCAACTCCCTTTAAAACCTCCTTATGCATTTGATTTTTACTTTAAAAATAAAAATACCTTAGCTTTTTTTCAAATATTATACTAAAATGCCCTCTCCAAGACAAAGTAAATTTGTCTCTTATGTGTGAATGCTGCCATTTCTACTCTCCCAATGGGTAAAAATAATTCTGAAAAAAAGTTGAGTATTTTAACATCATAATTGGACTGCTGATTATTATTGAATTGAATGTTAAGCTAGTCCAATACAGTAAGTTTATTGGTGCCTATCCACATGGCAATCTATTGCTTGTGTAGATTCGGACGAATAGTAGCAAAGATTCTCCATACCTGTTGCTCAATCACTAAGTCAGGTAATCTTCAGATTGGGTTCATTCAACAATATGGTCCCTCTGTGTACTAAGTCAAATGGACATCTCATTTTTCACCACGTGTATGGTCAAAGCCCACCATTCTGTTAGTATTTACTTCCTATATTTCTGTTTATCCTTGAAAACAGCCATCAGGGCTAAGTGAACCAGTTCAGTTCAACAAACAAAATGGATAAACTATTAAATGTTCAAAATTAGGGTGATGTTGACTAGCTATTTGTTCTGTTTCCTGCTAAGTTAAATAGCAATGTTTCTTGTTTAAAAACCAGGACAAATAATAATTCTAACCATAAGATCTACGCTGACCCTGAGTTCTTTTTGCACAAATAAAATTTTATTAGCTATTAGCAAAAAGCATTCCCTACCATGCTCTATTTATCTTAATGAATAAAGTCAGTCAGAATCTGCAACTCAGAGAAATTACATAAAAAGCAAAGATTTAGTTTGCTACCAAAACTAAAGAAAGATGTTGATGTGATAGTCTTTCTGTGGGAAATGGATAAAATACAAAAAACAAACAACAAAACAGGAACTGATAATGACCCTGCTAGTATGAAAAGTCATGCCAGTATCATCCAAATGGATATACAAGCACAGAAAAGGAATAAAAACAATTCAGAAAATTGTTTCATATTGAAATTCAACTGATGCTGAGGGAAGAGATGTCAATAGATGACAAATTAAAATATTATATCTGTTCCCATTTTTCCTCAGATGTAATTTGTGAATCTCAGAAAAAGGGCAGTGTGCTTGTTTGAAGTTCTGGACAAATTAAGTAAAAATAGACATGACCAACCTTTGGCTAAATTATAAAGGACTTGTCATTTGTGTTTGGACCCATCCTTCCTTCTGATTATTGCCTTTTGTTGCAACCTTCTTATTGCTCTCAAGGAGAAGGCCTGTCCTGGAGACCTCCTGATGTGCTCTCACCACAAGCAGAAGTATTGCTTTATCTTCACTGAGATGTACATTTATTCAGAACCTGATGACATCTGGAAGCTGGAAGTCATTTTTGGATCCCAAGTTACAGAGTAAACCTAAGAGATCCTACATGTGAGGAGACTAAATTTATTCATGGGAAACTGAACTTCTAATGATTTACACATCAATAATTAAAATGGGGGTGAGGGTTGAAAATTATCTGGAGGAAGAAGGTCTGCTCTTAACCCAAGGCAGAATTCTAGATGTGCGTGTGAAAACCACTCTAATGGCTTTGAGCATCTTTCTCTGTTTAGACCCTTTTATGTCAAATTAAGGAAGGTACTTTAACAGTCATCTATCCCATGGGTTTTCATATAAACTCTATGGAGAGAGACCTAGAATTTCAGGGTTGTTCCTTAGGGGATATTTTGGATAGTGAGAAATAGGAAGGCCAACTAGGTAAGGTTCCAAGAGGCCCACCTGTTCTTTAGGAACTTTGATCCATCTATAGAAATGTATCTAATATATTGACAATCCTGATAAGACTTAGTTTGAACAACAACAAAAAATGGATAAGTATTCCTTCCAAAAAACTTGAATATGAATCTAATAAAGAGTCTAAATCACGTTAAAAAAAAAAAAAAAGTCAACCCAAAGATTTCATCAATCAAATTTAGAATGTGGATTGGTGGCACGTGAGCGGCGGCGGCGGCGGCGGAAGCGGCCGGCGGGCCCAGTCCCCGCCGATACCATGCTCTAGTGCTGGGAACGTCCTCAGTCTCTAAGCCTCAGTATCCCCATCTGTAAAGTGTGATGATAAGCATATATGATGCTGGAAATGAAAGACCTGGAGCTGTGTATATTCATGTGGATACATATCAGACATCTATTGAGAAGAACACAGCAGCAGAGGGACCTATACTCTGTGACTGTTAATAAGCATGCTCCCATTGTCGCTGCTGAAGACAGCTCAGAATCACCCCATGTTGGTGGAGCTTAAAAATGGGGAGACGTACAATGGGCACCTGGTAAGCTGTGACAACTGGATGAACATCAACCTGCGTGAGGTGATCTGCACGTTCAGGGACGGGGACAAATTCTGGCGGATGCCTGAGTGCCTCATCCAAGGCAGCACCATCAAGTATTTGCGCATCCCTGACGAAATCATCGACATGGTCAAGGAGGAGGTGGTGGCCAAGGGCCGCGGGCGCGGTGGTCTGCAGCAGCAGAAGCAGCAGAAAGGCCGAGGCATGGGGGGTGCCGGGCGAGGCGTGTTCGGCGGCCGGGGCCGAGGCGGGATCCCAGGCACGGGCAGAGGTCTGCCAGAAAAGAAGCCAGGCAGGCAGGCGGGCAAACAGTGAGCCAGCTCCATGTCCCTCAGAGACTGAGCTGCCAGAGGCTGTGTCTACTCCAGTCTACGCATCTACTCAGAATGAAAAGAAGAGAGGGGCAGATGTTTGGGGGATCTCCCCGCCCCCACAACTGGTGCAATTTGTGATCCTCCTTTTTAAAGTTTTTTTTTTTCTAGCCAAAAAAAGAAAAAAAATTTAGCATGTGGAAATTCTGTGCAAAAGAGGATTCAGATTATTCAACACAAAAAGAGGAAGGTAAAATGTTAGAGATTAAAAGAAAATTAAAGAGATATCACAACCAAATACAATGTGGGGACCTTGTTTGGAACCTGATTTGAATAAGCCAACAAATCTCTATTTGAGACAGTAGAAGAGAATTGCACAGACTGAACACTCTAAAATATTTAAGGACTTACTGTCGATTTTTAAAGGTTCTGGTAATAAGTTTGTGGCTTTGTTTAATAAGAAATTATTGTCAGTTGAATATCCATACCAAAGTATTTTTTGTTAAATAATATATTTAGGTTTTACTTTAAAATACTTGAGCAAAAATATTCCAGAGATATAGGTGAAATAAGAATGGCAGAAAGTGACAATTATTGAAATTGGGTTGTGTATATGAGTGTTTATTATACTATTGTGTTGACTTTCTGTATGTTTGAAAACTTCAACAATAAAAAGTATTGGAAAAAGTACTATTATGCAAAAAACAGATCCAAAAATTGCATATTATTAGTTGACAAAAAAGAAAAGTGTGTTTTGTTACTCCAGTACTTTGGTTTTAGACATCTACAATAAACAGACATCGTAGACTCAAATATTTCAAAAGACTTTGCATCTTTTTCTTTCCTTTTTTAAGATTTATTTTATTGTGTTTGACAGAGAGACAGATAAAGACAGAGAGAGACAGAGAGAAGGGGGAAGGCTCAGAGTAGTCTCCATAGTTGTATGTCATCGGTTTTTGACATGGCCGGGGCCTCCTGCATGGGAGGCAGGCCCCTGAGAGCTGGGGGACAAACTGGGAGCCTTCCACTTGGGAGGCTCACCCCAATGAGAACTAAACTTGGGGCCACACCCCAGTTCAGTATATGGGTCCGCAAGGACCGGGACCAGGATTAGATCCTTGGACCCCAGGGTTGCAAGACGAGCACTTAACCTGCTGAGTCATCGGCATTACCCATCTTTTTCTTATTGAGTTGTTTTTAATTATAAGTTTGAAAGCATTTTCATCACAATGTTTCTAAATTTACTATTTGTATTATTTGCAATGTTCTTTACTATTTCAATTTACTTCAATTTGAAATAAGAATAGTGTGGCAGTATGTGAAATAAAATGGCTCGTACATTTAAACCAAGTAACAATTGAAATATTTTAACAAATAAAAATGTGTGACAATATTGAACTTTATCTGAGTTCCATGCTCCCACCTTTTTGGGTTTGGATAAATGGCTAACCTCAAAGGAACATTCTATCTTCCCACATTCCAAGATTCTCCACCACCCTTTCTCAATAACTCAGATAGGACCCACCTTCATTCTTCTTCATGAATCTCATGAAGATAGGGCCCATCCTTCTTCATGATTCACTAATGACTCTTGTTTACCTGCCTCTCGAAAACTGTAGGCCCTCCCCACTGATAACTCCTGTCAATCTAAGCCTATAGAACTGCAAACCCCTCCTTTAGCATTTCGCATTAATGAACTTTCTTCCTACAACAAAAGTGTTAATAAACTCATTTTTAAAATTGTTTCATGTATTTTGTCTTTCATAGAATCACCTATTGATGGACACTTAGGTTAATTCCATATATTGGCTACTGAAAACAATGCTGTAATGAACATAGGGGTGTGTATATCTTTTTGAATCAGTGTTTTGGATTCTCTTTTATACCCAGAAATAGAGTTGCTGGCTCATATGTAGTTCTATTTTTAATTTTTTGAGGATCCCCCATACTGTTTTCTATAATGGCTGCACCAACTTGTAATCCCATCAACAATGTGCGACCTTGCCAGCACTTGTTGTTCCTTCACATCCTCTCCAACACTTATTTGCTGGTTTATTGATGATGGCCATTCTGGCAGGTGTGAGATGATATCTCATTATGGTTTAATTTATATTTCTCTGACTATTAGTGATGTTGAACATCTTTTCATATATCTATTGGCTATCTGTATATCCTCTTTGGAGAAAAGTCTATTCAAGTCCTCTGCCCTTTTTTTTTAATTGCATTTGGGGAAGAGGGCAGTAAGCTGTACAAGTATGTATTCTTTATGAATTTTGACTATTAACCCCTTAGTGGATGTATAATTAGTGAATAGCTTCTTCCAGTCAGTAGTCGTCTTTTCATTTTGTTGATGGTTTTCTCTACTGTACAAAACCTGTTTAGTTTGATGTAGTCTCATTTGTTTAGTTTATCTTTGCCCTCACTTGCCCCAGGACCTATATCCAACATACATATTACTAAGAGCAATGTCAAAGAGTTTACTGCCTGTGTTTTCTTCTAGCAGTTTTATGGTTTCAAGCATTACACTTGAGTCTTTAATCTATTTTGAGTTCATTCTTGTATATGCTATAAGAAAGTGATATAATTTCATTTCTTTTCTTTCCTCCTCCCCCTCCCCCCCCTCCCCCTTCTCTTCCTCCTCCTCCTCCTCCTCCTCCTCCTCCTCCTCCTCCTCCTTTGCATATATCTATCCAATGTCCAGTTTTTCAAGCACCATTTTTGTAGGGACTGTCTTTACCCCATTGTATATTTTTGCCTCCTTTGAAATTACTAAGAATTAATTGCAGTATGGTTAGACTAGCTTATTAAGCCCTCTGACTGTGGTGGGTGGCTCATCCTTACAAAAATCAGTGAAACTGTAGTCTCTCACAATAATCAGTACATTAGCATATGCTTTGGTCTTTGGATTGTAAGTGTCATTGCCTAATGTACCTATGGTAGGACATGCTGCCATGGTGTTCTTTGTTACAAGGAATTAGACACTAGGGTATGCATTTCCCATATATAGCTACACAGCTAACAAGTTCTATCTATCCAAAAGGCATTGGTCATTTCCTCCAGCATTAGCATATTGGAGGATTACTCTAGGCTTGTTCTGTGTCAGTCCTGTATCTCTGCATCATGCAAGTCTACTTTCCAGTTAAATTTGTATAATTTCACAATCCTAGCTTTATGTCTTTGGTTCTGCCTATGTGAGGTCAACAACCCTGTGACTCCTCATTGTCAACCATCACTCCCACACCACTGCCCTTTATACCCCAGTAATTGAACAACCCTCTTCTGGTCCTCCCCACCCCCACCCCCACCCCCCGCCCTTGTGTCTTCCCTTTCTTTCTGTAATCCTGAGGCTTATATCTATTTGAAGAGTCTTTAATTCTTCTGGGGGATGAAGTGGGGCAAAAATATCCAAGTAAATAAAATGTGTTAATTCTGTGGATTGACTATGTATGGCATAATTAGTTCAGTTATAGCTTAAGTGCCTAGAACAGGGCCCAAATCGTACTAACCATTCAAAAACAATTTTTTTCAGGAGTAAATGAATGAATGCAGAGTTTCTATCCAATAACAAACCTATTCATTGTAGATACAGAGGAATGGATTATGATTCTAAGCAATCAGAAGTGTCCCACTTTGGGGATGCCAGGATTGCTCAGTGGTTGATCGCTTCCTCACAATTGCAAGGTCTGGGGTTCCAGTCCCACCCCTGGCTTACCCCATATGCTGAACTGCAGCCTGGGTGCTGGTGAAGGTTCTTGCCTCCTATACAGGATTTCCCAGTTTGCTTCCAACCCCATGCAGCCCACATCCACCTGTGTGAAATGAAACCATGTCACAACTCAATGATGTACAACTCCAGAGACTGCTCTGCGTCCTCTCTGCTACTCTCTCTCTCTCTCTCTCTCTTTATTTCTCTCTCTCTCTCTCTCTCTCACACACACACACTTTCTCTCAAAACAATAAAATAAATCTTAAAAGAAAAAAAAAGAAGTGGCCCATTTTGATGTTTTTTCTATGTGTTATGCAGGTAAAAGTTTTCTGAGTATTAAAAACATATACCCTCTCTTTTACTTGCTGACATCTGAAATGTCCTTGA
This sequence comes from Craseonycteris thonglongyai, assembly GCA_004027555.1. Taxonomy (NCBI): domain Eukaryota; kingdom Metazoa; phylum Chordata; class Mammalia; order Chiroptera; family Craseonycteridae; genus Craseonycteris; species Craseonycteris thonglongyai. The sequence goes on from PVKE010042495.1 coordinate 9,213, forward strand.
TCTAAAAATCAGAGTTGGTCACAAATCCATGACGTCAGATTATTTCCTGGGCTCACATATTTATTTTCTGTGAGCATAAGAGGCCTAGGTGCCTGTAAGAAAGGTAAATAATGCACAAACGAGTAACTTGGGGAAATCAAAATAGATTTTGCTTATTTCTCAATTCTACCAGTGGTTGGAGTAGACAAAATTCTCTCCTTCTGTCTTTGGCAGCATTTTGGGGAATCTATGACAGAATGACAAATGCCAAGAACTTTTAATGTAGAGCCTGTAGATGGGAATGGGAGCCAAGGGATAACTGAGGAAAAAAATAGTGGAACCCAGTGAAGTTCTCTGGTTTAAGTCTTGTGGTTCTAAATGAAGTCAATTTTCAAAAATACACGTATCTAAGTTATACACAAACACCCTTTCAGCATAGTATTATCATATTAATCAACTTTTATCTCCATCTGAATTATACTGGGTCATTCTTTGCCTTTATCATAAAGTTTCCTTTTAAAACACAATTATTTATAATTCAAGCAGAGTTTTATCATGGCTCATGGAAGCTTTTGCACAGAATTTAGCATATTCATTATTCCTTATTACCATTTCCATGGAGGTCAAATTATTAAATTTAGAGTCATCATGTAGCTTAGAATATTTTGTAGCATGTTTTTGTTAGGAAATTTTATTTGATGTGTTTTTCTGAAATCAGTAGGTAATAAGGTCTAATTCCTTTTGAATTTTTATATTTATTAGCATATCTACTAAGTCTATTCAATGTTTTACAAAAAATGAATGGAGGATATTTAAAATATAACGTATTCTATGGAAGTTTTGAATTTATTAGGTGTATTTGAAATTCCAAATGATAGAATAAAAATTTTTTGTTACGTAGACTTTATTTGGCATATTGATTAAAATCCCTTAATTCCAGATAAGGAAATGAAAAGAGACACATATTTAGATACATTTCTGGTAAAATATTGTATTTCTAAATTTATAAAGAAAATTTCACAAGCTTATATTCAGAAAAATTTTATAAAAATGAAATGTCAAAATAGCTAAAAACTAGTAAACAGTAAAATAACATCCGTACACAGCAGAGACGAAGTGATTGGGGTGAGCAATCCTGAAGTTTCTCATAACTTCAGTCCCCTATCATAGTGAAAGAAAGATATAATTGTACGAGCAAAGAATCAAGGTGAATGTTACCCATTTACACCTCCCCAACAAAAAAAACGAAATGATCACACAGGGCTCTGACTGAATAACATACCTATTAAGCACAACAGTGATATCTAATGGCAATGCATATGCACAGTTAACCCTAAAAAGACAGTGTTAGAGTGACTGAGAGTTTGCTACATAAATGCTAAATAAGGATTCTTGAAATAGAAGAGACACCTGTGTTTGGCAAAATATTAGGACTGACTGGATCACAACATGTGGCTTAGGATGAGTGTCTGTGAGTGGGACATGAGTAGTAAACCTCTCAAGGGTTCTTTTTTTTCCCCTAAGATTTGTTTTATTGCTTTTGACAGAAAGAGAGACAGAGACAGAGAGAATGGGGAGGGCCCAGAGCAGTCGCCGTAGTTGTACATCATCAGTTTTCAACATGGTTTTGTTCCACACAGGTGGGCGTGGGCTGTGCAGGGCAAGAGCTGGGCCAGGAAAAAGAAAAAAAACAAAAACAAAAACTGGGCCAGGGGTCTCTCGAATGGGAAGCTCACCCCAGCAAGAACCAAACTGGGGACCTTCCACATGGGAACCACACCCTCGTTCAGCATATGAGCCTGCATGGGCCCAGGCCAGGACTGGGACTTGATCCTTGGACTCTGGGCCTGCAAAGCAAGTGCTTAACCCACCTAGCCATCCCTGCTTCTCCTCAAGGGCTTGTTTTTGGGGTAGAGAAGCAGTGAAGGAATAGAACACTTTGCTGAGAGGAAAACAGAGGGCATCTTGGTAATATTTCTCGTATGTCAGGAATTTGCTTCAGCAGTTTTTGTAGTGCAATTCTGCTGATAAATTAATTCTCTCAGCTTTTGCTTATCTGAAAAAGTCTATTTCATCTTTATTTTTTAATGAAAACTTCACTAGAGAGAGCATCATCATTTTCCCTCTAGTACATTCAAGATATCATTACATTGTTTTCTGCCTCCATTGTTTATGAGTGACTTATATTCTTATAGTTGTTTTTCTCTGTATAGTGGGTCTTTTACTTTTCCCTTTGGCTTTTAAAAATATTTTTTCGCTTAATCTTTGGCTCTCAACAGTTTGACTATGATCTGTCTAAGGGGATAATCAGTATTCATAAAAGTCTCACAGGTGCGTGAGAGCAAAAGTTTATCACTTCATTGTTGAATACAGTATTTTATGTATGACCAAAGATACTTTCGTCCCTTCAAACAGTTACGAAAAGAAAAAAGCTACCTTTTTATCTCCTTCTTCAAGCAGGAATTTTTATTTTCTTTTACCTTTCACTGAGGTATGGTCTTTCAATGTTTCCAGTTTTATATTGAGAGCTCAGTTCCAATTACACCTGACGTGAGACTTTTTTCTTAATACCAAGGAACCAATAAAACCCAGGACTCTAGTTTTCTTTTAACAGATAATATCCTCAAGGGATAGATTCAGCTATTATGTTTTCCTCTTCCTTTCAGTTTCTGAAAAGTTTCTTTACATTTTTATAACTCAAATTTGCAGTTAAAATATTGGTGATATTTTATCCAGCTCTTCTAGGTGTTTTCTGTTGGGAGTTTTTTTTTGTTTTTAGAAATCCTAATTTGACCCACCCCCTCCCCCCACCCCCTTCAATTTCTATGTAGTTCTCATTTATTTAATCATAGATTAAAATTTACCTAGTCAACCTAAGAGTAAGGGTAGCCAGGAGGTGGAAGAGGAGGAAAGGGCAGCTGAATATATGGTGATGGAAAGAAAGCTGACTCTGGATGGTGAGCACATATTGTAATACATAGACAAACTATTATAGAGTTGTACACCTGGAACCTATGTAATTTTCACTAACTAATGTAACCCTGATAAAATTAACAACATAAAAATAAGAAAGTAAAATATAATTTACCTACTCAGTGAAGTCTTTTTAAATTATTCTAATGTAGCCAATCTCTGCCATCCCACACACTATATTTTCTATCATTTGATAAAATTAATTATTTCAATTTCTGTGTTTATTAGTTAATTAAATATAATAAACATATAAAAATAAAAATAAAATACAAATTTACTGAGTTTATTAATTTAGTATGATGGCTATTTTTGTCATCAGTTCTACTCAGAACTCTCAAAGTACCAAAACCTTGACTTATTCATAGCTGTATATATAGGTTTATGAAATGCCTGACAATGTTGGTAATGATTTGATATTCGTTTAATGAGTAAGTTACAAGCAAATAAACACATAGATGGTCATTTGTCAAAGGGGTTCATTTGGTATCCTTGAATAAGACAGATTATTAACTATTTGACCAACATTAGGGTTAATGTAAGGGTTAGAATTAAAGCCAAAATATTAGAAATAGCTTTATTAATAATTAAAAAATAAATGTGTCAAATAACATTAAGGAGCCAAGATTAAAATCATGTGAAATTAGTACCATGAAAACAAAATACCAATACGAGTCAAAGTTATGGTGGATCAGAAATCGACAACTTTGCAGAGGAAGTCAGTCTGCAAAGAGGTGAATTGAGCAAAAGTGAGGAGAGAAAGAACAAAAAGATGACACACGAAGAGAGATTGAGAGGTTAAGAGAAATACCAGTGACTTTCTCTTTTCTACTGGACTTGAAATTACTTCTTACATATAGATTTTGTGAGTTTTTTAGTCTGTTTTCAATAAAGGTCATTTGAGAACTTTTAATTCTTTCAACAAAATATCCTCTAATTGATAATAATTGAGAACATCACATAGTTCGTTATATTTGGCAATAATTGAAGAAATGGCTTCAGGTGTTTTTTTGTTTTTGTTTTTGTTTTTGTTTTATCTCAGGGCTGAATGCATGGCTTGCATTGCATGGTCAAACGTCCCTTATTTGTAGTCAACATAGATGGGCTTGCCCTAGCAAGGAGAGAGGTGTGTGTTTGTTTCTCTGTGCTTATATTTCTAATCAAGATCATAAGCCCAGTTTTCATACTCTGCCAATAATGTAAGAAGTGGAAATGAGATAAATGGGCTAAAATTTTAAATTTATTTCAATGATATTTTAATAGCACTTATGCTGTTCAGATGGGATCAAATTATTTAATGCTTTGTTGGGCATAGTGAAAAACGGATTTTGTCTACTTGAAAGTGTTATTTGGCTGGGCTGAGGGATGCCAAGGCAAAACTTTATTTCTGGATGAATCTGAAGGGTGTTTCCAGAAGACACTAGGGTTTGAATCAGCAGACAGTAAGATCACCCTCAAAATGCAGGTGGGCATCATGCATACCATCAAGGCACTTAATAGAACACAAATGTGGAGGAAGCAAATTTGCTCTCTGCTTGAGTGGGATATCATCCTCTCCTGCCCTT
>PVKE010042496.1:0-13725 GCA_004027555.1 Craseonycteris thonglongyai
TGATTCTGGGAGCTGGGCACATAATGCGATGCATGGGTGATGTGATGTGGAGTTGTCCATTGGGAAACTGTTTGATTGTTACCAACCAATGTCACCCCATTAAATTTAACAATAAAATAAAATAATAAAAAAAAAAAAAGAAAAAGAAAAAAGTTTATAACAAAAAAAGAACCATGAGATCTTGGAGGAATTTGACCTAATTGCAGATCAGCAAAGATTCTATTTAAGATGGAAATGGGCTAAAGCCTAGAGTGGGGGGAAGCTGGCTGGCTGGCTGGCTGGCTGGCTGGCTGGCTGGATGACTATTGGATGGATGGATGGATGGATGGATGGATGGATGGATGGATGGATGGATGGATGATGGATGGATGACTGTTGGATAGATGGATGGATGATGGATGGATGGATGGGCAGATGGATGGACGGATGACTGAGAGTCTGAGTTTAAGAGTTGGTTGTTTTCTCACCCTGTTCTTTCTCATGTCTTGCCCAGGGAGGCCTGCTGGTAAACTACTAACTCTGGCAGAGCATCAGGAAAGGAAGATCTCTTTCCCTGATTGTCAATCCTTGAGTGTTTCACTTAAAGCTGAGCTGCTTTATTGAAGTACTCACCTCTGTCCCTATCATCTTCTTTGAATCCTACCACTGGTCCTTAGAAAGGGGGGAAAAAAAAGGGAAAGCAGTGTTAATCATGCTAAAATGTAATGTTCCTCTCTGAACCTTGGACGATGGAAAATTATACATGCTGATTTCATCCACTACTTAACACATGGGGTGACAGGCTGCAATTGAAGAGGCTTCGGTGGGTTAAGTGCTGTAAACCTTTGCCTAGCTTCTTAAGCCTCTCTGGGAAACCTCTGAGACTGGTTGGTAATTTAATGGTGTCCTTTTGAGTGACTTCTGGCCCTGCCAGCCACAGTGACAATTCCTAGCCAAAAAAGGATTTTATTCCCAGCTAGGATGTGACCTGTTCTTTTGTTGCCTAGGGACCTGAGACTCTAGAGAAAAGAGGGTGGGGAAGAGATTCTGCAAAGAAATAAAAGCAGGCAAGAATGGCTTCGTCTGCATTACAAATGCTGTAGCCCCTTCACAAAGCTTGTTACTGGAATTGGAAAAAAAGGACAAAAACTAACATTTACTTGGCATTTCCTGTGTACTAGTTACCTGTTGTCCCTGAATTTATTGATTCCTCACAGCTCAGTGACACAAATGTTGTCATTTCCACTTTGCAGGTGGGGAAATTAGGATAATTAACTTGCCTCATCCAACAATGATGATGATAGATGATAGATAGATGATAGATAGATAGATAGATAGATAGATAGATAGATAGATAGCAGTTAATATTTATATGCCAGGCATTATTCTAAGCTCTTGCCAGGTATTAACTGATTTAATCCTTGCAATAACCTGTGGGATAAATGCTGTTATGATCTACATTTTACATTTCTCAGCTGAAGAAAGCAAGGCATGAGAAGGTGAAATATCTTGCCTTTTGCTGGTAAACAGCAGACGTGGTACTGAAACGCAGGCAGAGGGGCTCCGAAGCCTGTGCTTTGAATGACACTAGGATGAAGGTTGGAAAGTCCGCCTGACACTCTAAAAGTCCATACCCTTCCCACCACACCCTGCTGCCCTGCTCCCTGGTCAGGATGTTCCTGTTACAAATAATGTTCCAAGCAACCATTCACTGAGGGCTGGCCAGGGCTACATTGCTATGTATTTAATTCTCACCATCCTCTGGTGAGGTAGGTGGAGACTGAAGCTCCGAGAGGTCAAGTGATCTGCTCAAGGTCACACTGCCAATTGTGGTTCTGGGCCACCTTCTATCTAGATGGTTTCACTTGCTGGTGCATTTCATTGCCTTTATAAAGCTGTTTCTGGAGGCTTGGTCCGTTGGATGAGCGGGGGTTCAGCAAGCAGGGAGCGGCTTCTTTTGGCTGCTCTGGGTGAGGCTGGCACTACAGAGACAGACATGAGACCTGCCCAGCACCCCTGGCCTAGAGGAGTCCCAAGAGCTGGTGGGGGAGGTGGCGGTTTGGCCTGGTGCCAACTTCTCCCTCCCCCACAGGCTCATAGCAGCAGGACTTGGCCTCTTTCAACACTGAGCTGGCTCCCTTTTGACTAAAGAAACAGCAGCCTCCACCTGCTTTGTCAGATCTAGTTACAGCCAGAGACTCTCTCCATTATTATTGCTATTAATCTGACACAAACAAGGTTTGAAACTCTTGATCCTGAGACATGAAAGACCCCCCAAAAGTAAAGAAAGATCAATAACCATCCAAATTGTCGTGTTCTTCAGGTTTCAAGAAAGGAGTTGTTGGGTTCTTTTTTTTTTTTCTGGTTAAAGCAGGCTGTTTGAATGTCACATTTGTTCTGTCTCCCTGCTCTTTTCTTTCAATAATTTGGATCAAAATAATGATGAAATTGCTCCATTTTTAGGTGATTTCAGCAGGCCGTTGACACATTGAATTAGTATAAATAGGTTATTTCCAAAACCCCAATTCATATAGCCAAGAAAATTATAAGCAAATAAATAATTATATTTTTTTCACAAGTAGTTATTGACATAATGATGGCAATTCTTCCATTGTACCTAATCAATAACAGATGTGCGGCACAGAAGGTGTGATATGTATTAACTCCTGGCAGGAGGAATAGCGGTTTAATGGAACCATTTTCTTAGACGGTCCTGGAGGGAGAGCGCGAAAACCATCCTGCACCATACGGTGCAAGCATCCTCTTTCTGGCTGACTCATGAGAAGTAGCTGCTTGGAAAGACCCCCTCCAATGAGAGTACCCGGGCTTCCAGAAGACATGCACATGGCAAGGTCAGAAGGAATGGAAGAAAAAGCAGCGTTTATTAGCAGGGATTTCTTTGCAAACGTTTGCACAGAAATTTGCTCATTTTAGCTTCCCAATTTTGCCAAACTAGTTAGGCCTCGATTCCCTCGTTTCCCAGATAAGGAAACGAAGACCCACGGCCCAAGGAAAGGCTTGTCTGAGGTGATCCAACCACTTTGCTCCAGAATCAGGATGTAAACAACATTTAAATAATTCCAAAGTGTCTTTTCTACCTTTCAGAGTACTTTTTTTTTTTTTTTTGCCTGAGCTGTGTAAATGCACCTACCTTCTTATTACTTTTTTTGATTCAAGAGAGAAGAAAATACTGGTAAGCCTCGGATGAGAACTATGAGTGGGTGACTAGTCATTGACTGATGCCTGGCCCTGCGCCTCCTGACAGCTGTGGAATGAATGATAAGGCTTTTCTGTAGCAAATTGTATCATTCATTCATTCAACAACCTTTTACCCTCATGTGATTTCTCCTGTGTTTAGATATATTTTAGGTGCTGGCCAGTCTTACTGGGCCTGGATGTACCAGGGGGAGGGAATAGAACACATCTCCTGTCCTCATAAAGAGAATTGGGCAAGGAGCAGGGCAGTTGGATACAAGGTACAATACCCTGGAGTAGTGGGGCAGGGATTAACATCTAATGTCAAGTCCAGAGGTGAAAATTGCCTATAGGTTATGTTGTCTTGGGAGCTGCGATGATCACACCATGAGAGGCGTGAGGGAACAGTGGATTTACAGTTCCCGCATACCAGTCTAAGACTCCCCCTCAGGCCAGGGCATGTGCCTAGGCTCCAGGGTCTGGTAGGCTCCAGGGTCTGGTAGGTTCCTTACACCAGGGGTCTCCACAACAGGCGGTTAGTGGCGGGCAAGCAAGGGAAGCTTCATCTGTATTTACAGCCTCTCCCCATCGCTCACATTACTGCCTGGGCTCTGCCTCCTGTCAGATCAGCAGCTGCATTAGATTAGCTGTATAATTATTTTATTTTATATTACAATATAATAATAATAGAAATAAATGTAATGTGCTGGAATCGTCACCAAACCACCACCCCCCCCACACACACACACACACTTGGGGTCCGTGGAAAAATTGTCTTTCGTGAAACCAGTCACTGGCGCCACAAAAGGATGGAGACTGCTCGCTGCCTTACACTTAGTCTCTCCCTTGTCCAGCTGCTACAAAAGCATCGTTGAAACTACACGAGCAGCAACGCTCCCGGGGTACACCGCCCTCACGCAGGTTAGCAGATGCCGTGGGCAAGCTGCTCTGAGTAGCTGGGGGAGCCCTGCCCAGCCTGGGCCTTCCTCGGGAAGCTGACCTGCCCTGATCAAGTGGAGAGCTTGTCACACTGTCAGACAGGGCGGGGCAGCCCCTGTGGGGAGGTCCAGTGCAAAGGGGGCACAGGAGCACCGGTTGTACAAGTTGTCTTGAGGATTAAACAAGTTAGTAATTGAGAGGGTCGAGACCTACGGCACCTCACATGACAGCTCCTAGCTCTTTGCGGCCCTCAAGCATTTGAAGCGTGGTCACTTCTGTAAGCGCAGAAGACACATCCGATTTGAAAAACTTACTACCAATTGTAAAAAGACATGATAATTCCCAGTAATAATTTTAAATTGGTTACATATGGACACAATACAATTTTAGGTACACTGGGTTCAATAAAATCTCTTACTGAATTGACTGTCCCTTTTTCTCTTTACTTTTTTAATGTGGCTACTAGAAGACTTTAAATGACTGATGTGGCTCACATTCTAGTTCTCACGGACAGTGTTGGTCTAGACCAGGATCTGCAAATTGTAGTTCGGGGGACAAATCTGGCCTGCCACCTGTTTTTATAGGGTGTGTAGGCTAAGGATAGTTTTTGCGTTTCAGATGGTTGGGAAGACATCAAAAGAAGAAGACTACTTGTGGCATGTGAGAACTGTATGAAATTCAAATTGTAGTGTCCATAAATACGGTTCTGTTGGCGTGCAGCTATGCTCATTTGTTTACAGATTGTTGATGGCTGTTTTCATGCTTTGGTGGCAGAGTGGAGTCGTTGTGACAGAGCCGGTATGCTGCAGCCACCCACAGCTCCCACGTGTGCCCCGGCAGGCCGGCCTTCCCCACCTCCCTACCTGTGCTCACACTGTGCCCTCTACCTGTAGTCGCTCAAGCCCCAGATCTTGTCCTTCACAGCAGAGCTCGGTCCCCTCCCTCAGGAAACGGTCCCCTCCTCCTCTGTGCACCCAACACTCAGAGGTGCTCCGAGAAAGTTATCTGTACAACAGGAATTGTAGTGCCTACTGCAATGAGTGACAATGGTGCCAAGCCCAGGAGGGGCATCAATAGGGGCCATAGCGGCTGCTGCTCTGATTATTATGGCCTGAATGTATCTTATGGAAAGTTCCATATCCGTCTGTGAACTAGAATGAGTTTAACATGGCTTTGTTCTTTTTGAGGACACGCAGAACATCCTCTGCCTTCTGTGTCCTCAGTCTGGGTTTTGGAGGGTCTTAGGAAATGTTTGTGACCCGTCTGAGTCAATTTCTCCCTTTCGTCTAACACAAATGACAAACACACTCTCCCCTCCTTTCTTCATCCCCACTGCCGTCGCCCTGCCCCAAGCAGCCCTCCTCTCCTGTCTCCATTACTGTTCCCGTCTGGTCTTCCTGCCACCGTCCTTGTCCTCCCCAACCAGTGTGCAGCTGGCTCTCTGAGGTAGGGATGAAGGGAGAAGGGGGTGGGGAATCCCTGGTTTTGGTGTTCGCCGTGTCTGTGGTGTAAGCACTCCCACCACGGTTGATTTTAGGTCGCCAACGTGCTTTTCCTAACACGGAGTTGGAAGAGACGCACATAATGGCGTTGTCAGGCTGTGCAAGCCGACGCCTGCACACCGCGGTGTCCAACTCACTGTCCACTCACCACACTGGTGACCTTTCACCATGCACACCCCTGCTCAGAGACCATCAGTGGCTTCCCACCGATCTCCAAAGGCAGTCACGTCATGAACACATTTGCAAACCTTTTGTGATGCAGCCCCTGTGGCCTCGCCAGCCTTAGCCCGCACGGGACACCGCATGTTCCTGAAGCATGCTGTGCTGCTCCAGCGCCACTGCCTGCACAGGCCTCCCCAAGCCCTCCCCAGAGCTGGAGCAGCTGCCCTGTTCTGCTTTCTTAGCTGTCTGCACGGGTCACTAGTGTGTAGGTAGGTCTCTAGCCCCGCAGTCAGTTGTTAATGCTTTGCCCCCCACCAGAGTCTAAGCTCCAGGCGCAGTTGCCATGGCTGTTGTATTTGTCATTGCGTCCTCAGAACTGGCACAGAGCTCAGCAAAAGCGTTTCCAGATTCTGGAGGGAAGCCGGGACGGCTCAGCGGGTTAAGTGCTCGCTTTGCAGCCCCGGGGTCTGGGGGTTGAATCCTGGCCCCTGCCTGTGAGGATCCATATGCTGAACTGGGGTGTAGCCCTCAGTTGGGTTCTAGCCAGGGCAAGCTTCCTGTGTGGGAGGCCCCTGGCCTGGTTCCTGCCCTGTGTGACCCCTGCCCACCTGTGTGGAATGAAACTTTGTCCAAAACTGATGACATCCAACTGTGGAGACTGCTCTGGGCCCTCCCCCTTCTCTCTGTCTCTCTCTGTCACAAACAATAAAATAAATCTGTAAAAAAAATGTTTCTGGAACAGACAATAGAATTTAGAGAAGTCTGGTTAGAAGGCAGCAAAGGTTGGCCTCACATGGTATTTGACTTCTGTCTTTCTGAAAGGATTGGTTTTTTTAACTGCTCAGAATATATTTTATTGGGAGAACCCTTGGGGTTGAATTTGGAACTGGCCAGAGGAAAGAAGTAAAAAAAGTCACACCTCTCAACTACTCTTTCCTAACAAAATCTTCTTTAAGGCAGAGAACATGTCTTGCTACATTATTATACACCCAGTAAATAAGCAATTATAACACTTTAACTGCTTTATGGAGATATGATTGACATACAGAAAGCTGTAGATATTTAAGCTGTACCACTTGATGTGTTTGGAGATAAGTATACACCCATGAAACCATCATCACTAATCAACGCCATAAACTTATCCATCACCTCCAGAAGTTTCCTCCCATCTGGAAGAATTTAAACACCCAGGGTCTTGTTTGCTTTAAAATCTCATGATTTCAAAACCCTCCCAATGAAAAGAACCTGGAAGCGTTCATAATGTTAATGCTCCTGGGAGCTCTGAGGCTGGCTAACTCATGAGGGGCTGTAATGGGCCTAAGAAGGAAGCAGGGCCAAAGGCTGGCTTTTTACTTCCTCAAACACCCTGCAAACACCTTATCCCAATTCTTTGGGAAGAAAGTTGGCACAACAGAAGGGCACTGGCCTACAGTCTAATGGGTATTTGGGGGGCAGAAACGGTGCTTAACATCCGAGCCCGAAGCCTCTTGATTAAGGTGACCAGATTTTAACATTGGTAAAGCGGGACACCATTGACATGGGGGGAGGGGGTTCTTGATTAAAAATTTGGTCTATCTCCCGCCGTTCCCTAGCTTGTCGTGCATTCTTTCCAAAAATCGGGACTTTTTTAAAACGTCGTGGGTTGCGGGACAAATTGTTAAAAATTGGGACTGTCCCGCCAAAAGCGGGATGTCTGGTCACCTTATTCTTGATGCTACAGTTTTCAGTGTCAGGAGTTGGAAAACGGTATGTTATTCATACTTTGCTAAATCTTTGTAATTACATATATTTTCCCAAGTGACTGAGTGGCAATCCCACATTTATCCCTCAATCAAAGCTAGTCCAGATTATCAGCTAAATATCTCATTAGAAAGATTTTGAAACATGTCTCCCAAAGGTTTTTGTTTTCCTCTTTAAAACAACTGAACTTTAAAGAAAAAGCAATGTATCTTTTGTACTGTAAATGTCTTTAGCTTAATAATTTTGAGTATCCCTATAAAATCCACCCAAGAAATGAGGTTTTTAATGGTAAATTACAGAGGTTGAATTCTAAGGCGAATATAGGACAACTGGGTAGTTGATAGGACCGTTGGCATGAGAGTCACACTGACCTGGGGTGAAACCTCACTCTAGCATTTGCTGCTGTGTGACTTCGGGGTGATTTGAGCTTCTGTGCCCTTATCTATAAAACGGGGATTGCAATACTTTCCTTGGAGGAGTAGTTGCTGGATTAAATGAGATAGTAGAGTGCCTGCTAAGTGCCAGATGTTTAATAAGTTCCCATTATTTTTGTTGTCATTGTTATTAATATCATATATTAGTAACTCATTGCCAACCAGTAAATTTGCCTCATTCATATTTTCGCTATACCTTTTCAAAATTTGTGAGGACTTGAGTGATATGTCAAACTTGATGTTCCTCTTGATGGAAATAACTAAGAAAAAGAGATTCAGACTCAGGCAGGGGAATTGGGGGAAAGGTTGATGAGGGAGCGGGTGGAGAGAGATGGAAAGGAATCTCTCCTCCATACCTTCAAGGCCTTGTTATTCATGGCAGGCCCATGGAACAGATAGAAGAATTCCACATAAGGACAGAGACCAGGTTCTGATGTGCTTGGGCAAGTGCGTGTGGTTCATGGGCACAGGGGCCGTGTCTGTCCCAGTCACTTCTTCATCCCCAGAACCCAGAAGGTACACAGGCTGGTGCCACCACATGGGTTTGGAACATGTGTGTTTAATGAGTAGAATTCCTGTGGCCACAAATTACCCAGCCAGAATTTTGTTGCAAGGATGGTATTTGAAAAAGATCACCTCAGCAATGTCACTTAAGATAAATAAGGTTCCCCAAAGTATTTTTTTTTTTAAGATTTATTTTTATTGTTTTTGACAGAGAGAGAGAGAAGGGGGAGGGCCTGGAACAGTCTCCATAGTTGCACATCATTGGTTTTTCCACATAGTTCTGTTTCACAGGTGGGCGCGGGGCTGCACAGGGCAGGAAATGGGCCAGGGTCTCACCCCGGTGAGAACCGAACTGGGGGCACTCCCCAATTCAGCATATGAGTCCACTCGAGCCGGGACTGGGACGGGGACGGGGATTCGATCCTTGGTCCCCAGGGCTGCAAAGTGAGTGCTTAACCCACTGAGCCATCCCGGCTTCCCCAATCCCAGAGTATTTTTTTATCTCAATAAGCAAAGTAACCTTTCAGCTCAGAGAACACAGCAGAATTTAGAAGGTGGGAACCAATGGCTGCAGGTGAAAATATCAAACTGATGGAGATGAAGGACCAGACCCAGAAAAAAAATCCTTTTGATTTATGTATTATCTGCATCTAAGCAAAGTCACAGACAACTCACTGAAAGATAGAGGGAGGAAGACGCTGAAGTATTTCTAGTTAACAAAGACTAGCATATGAAAATGAGATATATAGGGCAGGTTCTATGAAAATAATATGTATAAAATAGCGGTTTTTTTTATAAGTATCTGCCATCTACTATTTCTAGTTGAACTTAGTGACACAACGTGAAGAGACTTCAGAATTTTATTTATTACCTTGGTCCCCAGCTCTATTTTCTCCAAAATAATTATGACAATTACAGCTTACTGAGAGTTGGCTCTGTGCCAGACACTGTCCTAGACGCTTCATACCCACAGTCTCATCTACTCCTTGGACCACCCCTGGGAGATAAGTATTTGATCCCCGTTTTTCAGATAAAGAATTGTGAATTTCAGGGGCTAACTGGACCGAGGCCACACAGCTGAGAAATGTCAAAGCCATAAGTCAAACTCTAGTCAGTCAAATTTCAGAATTTCTATTCATTGCCCCATAAGTTGCCATCTGATAAAGGCTTATATGTCTCAAGTCCACATATTTCTACCTTCAAGTCTGGGGAAGAAAGCTTGTCATTAGGATGAGTCTCACACTCAGCTGCTGTAGGGATCGGAGGGGGTCGGGGAGTGAGTGGTCTGGGTGGGGACGGAGGTTATGGGGTGTGTGGTGGCTCTTGTAAAGAGGGCGGCTGTCATTCAACTCCAGCTCATGTGTCCAAAAGGGAATGCAGGTATTTTGTCACCATACCTTTCATTGTCCAAAAGAAACTGGAAATGTAGATTTTTATGTGAACTGTTATGATTTTGATTTACTGTCAGTTAATTTGATTTAAAGAAAGAAAGAAAAAAAACTATGCAAAGCCAACAAAACATGTCAGGACTGCATTGGGAGAGGCATGTGTCTATCCTACCAGTGCTGCCAGGGCTGACACTTCAGAACCCTTCCCTGGGAATGTTGTTTGGAACAGACAAGGAGCCACACAAGGAGCTCAGTCTATGCATTCATCTAGCCCCTCAAATCCCAATGGCTGAGGCTCACTGACAGCTAAGTATGTGCTGACACTTTACCTACATTATTCTGCTGAGTATCCCAGCACCCAAGTGGAACATCATTATCCTTTTCTTAATGGTGAGAGGAGATGTGGGGAGGTTGAGAAACCTCCCAGAGTTGGGGGTTAGCAGAGCAGGACTTGAACTCAGATCCGCCTGGCTTCTGAACCTGTGCTTCCCACCTCTGCACGATATTGTCTCCCACAGAGTCTATACCTATTGAAGAGCGGCCCCTGGCATTTCTTTGTTCAGTGCCCATTGTGCCCCCACATTGGATGTCAGAGAGTGTGGGAACTTGCTCTGGAAATGAACACCTTGCCTGGAAAAGCGTCAGTCTTCCAAGTGAAGTGCCTTGTGCATTGTAAAACCTTCAGTTCTGCTCCATTATATTTTGGGTCCATGCGGGACAGATTGCAGTTCATGCCTTCCCCCTGATTAGAGCATCTTATTTACGGGTGTGCACAGTACCTATTAGCTGGTGCACTTTGCAGAATTAGCTCCCTGGTGAACAGGTGTTATTTTCCCCTTCACTGACGTGCAACCACTGTGTGCACTCATGTTCAGGCCTCTTCACCTGAAACTGGAAGACCAGGGGAAATGTTGCAAAACTCAGCAGCTACGCGTCTTGCCTTTTAGTTCCATGATCTGCGAGGGCAGATCCTGCTGATTTTACCCCCTTTGCTACTTACTAGGTGATGCTAGATAAACCATTAAATCAGTTTGGGCCTCAACTTCTTCATCTGTTAAGTGGGAGTGATATTTTCCCATAATTGAATGAAGGGATCTGGTCCAGAAGAACCCTTGAGATACATCTGTTTTTGCTCCAACTTCTGTGATTCTTTACGTTTCTGACTATGTGCTAAGTGTTGAAGAATTCAGGACCTAAGTTTTAGATTTGCCTTGTAAGCAAGCATATGTCCAATGTGTATGGTATAGGGTTTATTTTACTACAAGGCAACACCATTTCTTGAAGTCTGTTCTTTCCCCCTCTAGAATCACATTGCCACTTCTAGCATATATCAGCTTCCACATATGCACAGCCTCTGGTCCTCTTCTGCTGATACATCCGTTTACCTCCCCGTCTAGAACATAGTGTTATAACATAGCTTGATATCTGGAAGAATGACTGCCCCTTCTTCCTTCTTCTCTTTCAGAGTAGTCTACTTGTACCAGCCAGGGTCTCAGCAGGAAATAGATGGCACATTCAGATAGGGTGAGTAGAGAGGGTTTAATGAGTGGGCTCCTTACAGAGGTGTGGGCAAGGACAGGGCCCCATCAGGCAATGGAGAATTCCCAGCAGGGCCACCAGTGGGGAGCTGTTAGCCACCTAGGCATAGGCGGTGAAGGGAGTACACAAGTAATGGAACCCAGAGAATGGAGCTCAGTGGACAGGGGTATATTACAGGGCTTGAAGCTGATGGTGGCACGGTTTGGTTCAGACTTAAAAGATAACACTCTGATATTGTGGTAGGGATGGAAGGAGTCCTGCCCAGGA
Source organism: Craseonycteris thonglongyai (assembly GCA_004027555.1). Taxonomy (NCBI): domain Eukaryota; kingdom Metazoa; phylum Chordata; class Mammalia; order Chiroptera; family Craseonycteridae; genus Craseonycteris; species Craseonycteris thonglongyai. Next base: position 11,650 of record PVKE010042496.1, read on the forward strand.
CTGGGTTTGAGGCTTGGTGAAAATGAGCACTCTAAATTCATAAATCTGATACAAGTTTATTTTACTGCAATAAATACAAAGGAATCTCAAACCCATCCTGTTCCAATTGAACTAAAACAATGTTTTTGCCCATTGCTTGAGAATTTTCTGGTTACTTGAGAGGGCCAGTTGTTTGAGTTCTGGTTAGTGGAGAGTCTACTTACGTTTATCTGGCATCTACCAATCCCCATGGGTGCCAAATAACTGAGAACCTACTATACTTATTTTTATGCTATAAAAAAGGACAGCTTGCAAAAATACATCGAAATACAATAAAGGAAAAAGGCGGGGTTTTTTTGGGGGGTTGTGTTGTTTTATTTTTGATTTTCCTACATTTTCACCAGTATTTAACAAAATGCCTGTCCCATAGTGGATGTTCAGTTCTTATTTATTGAGTGAAGGGAGGGAAGAAGAGAGAGAGCGGAAGTTAGGATGGAAAAAAGGAAGAAATGAAGGAAGGAAGAGAGGGAGGTAGGGAGGGAGGACATCAACTCCTAGCCTCACCACTATCCACATGAATTATTTAAATGCAGGTGTTTATGAACGCTGAAATTGGTGCTCCTTGTATCTTGCTTTCTCTGGAGATGTAAGCATTTTTCATTGGGTCCATGGGTGATTGGCAGAAACCTGTCCGAAATCTGACAGAACGTCCTGCCTCTGCTTCCTCTCCTGATCATTCCCTCTTCCCCATCTGGCCAGAGCTCCCTAGGGAGAGGCCTTCACCTCACAGGCTACCCCATAATCATAGTTTTCCAGGCCGCTGAGCAACATGATGTAATACTGGCATTTACACAGCTGGCACTGTGCTAAAGGTCATTTTTAAAATATTTATCATTTAATTTCCTGAAAGTGTCAACCCATGTAAGAGGGGCCAATTTGCAAAGTAGATGAAGAGCTAATAATTCTAAGATATGTTGGAGGAGTCTTCATCTGGCAGGACTGCTGTGATTATAGCCCTGATCTTACTAGAGCCCAGAAGCCTTTAGAAAAGGAGAGCTGGGAAAGAGTGATATTTCTGAGGGGAGCCCCACATGATGGTAAATCAGGCTCAGGGCATGGTAATTACTGTGTTCACATTTCAAAGTGGAAACATTTCCATTCCATTTAGTCTATTTCTATCTCTCGGTTAACCTCATGCATAGTGATACAGGAGCTATTTTATGTTCCAGGAATTAAGTGTTCTTGGGGTGCATCTTACAGTGTTTATTACCTATAAACATGCCACATTGGGACACCTTATCCCCCAGTAGTTGTTAGTAGAAGTGGGCAAAATAATTTAGGTGTTATCAACCCAAGGCATAAATTTGACCAAAACCGAAGTCATTAGTTACACTGATTTCCCCCCTTTTTTGTTTTGGAAGGATGGGAGAACTCGGGGTAAGGTGATTGTTTCTGGAATGATTTAATACCACAGCTCGCTGCTGTGGTTATGCGATACCAATGGTCATTTGACTGTGTAAAATTCCCACTTAAACACGCTTCAGGAACGGCCAAGGCATTATGCATGTGCAGCACGTTCTGGTTAGGGCCTTCAAGAGCAGGAATGATAGACAGGCTCACCTCTTGGTAGGGATACGGGTGGCTCCTCATAGCTGGGATGAGCAGGGATGCTGGGTAAGTGTGGTGATATGTGGAATGGACTGAAGTTATTCCCTGGGACCTGGCTTGGCGTTGCTCCCCTGACCCCCACCCCAGCCACCACCAGGCATGTGTTCCTCTTCTGTGTGTCTTTATCAACAGAGCCATCTGTAAAGTCAGAGCTCCCCATGAAAAGGGAATCAGAACCGAGGGAGGAATATCCTGAACCAAATCTGCAACATGTGCATCTTTAGGAACACATAAAAGAGTGTAGCATTTGAGAGCATGCCATTTCTTTGGAAACTTCTAGGTAAGAGACTATAGTCCTCAACCAAGGCATGTGCTTAATTACTACCTTATTTAGTGGAACATTTTAAAGGGAGCTGCCCACAGTCCTAATGGAGCACCTCCCACCATGTGAAACCAACACCTCATCTGCTCTGTCTTCTGGCTTCTTGT
>PVKE010042497.1:0-13727 GCA_004027555.1 Craseonycteris thonglongyai
CAGTTCAGTTCTCGCTCTCTCTCTCTCTCTCTCTCTCTCTCTCTCTCTCTCTCTCTCTCTCTCTCTCTCTCTCTCTCTCTGTCAAGTACAATTAAATAAATAAATAAATAAATAAATATAAATTAATCTTTAAAAGTTGACCTGTGGTCAGTAGTCACATAGCCAGAATATGGTTGGTATACACAAAGCCATTACCTACCACAGGGGAAGCAAACTTGAGTGATATTTTTCCATCTATAAAAACAATGACTAAAGCAGTAACTGAAAAATAAATATACCAGTAATCAAATTTAGAAAAGATCCCCTAAATTGTTCCTGTGCACCAGTTAGTTTTCCTGGGAATGACCTGGCCTCATTACCATACCAAACACACCCACCAGCACCATGACAATCCTGAGTGGCCTTTATTAGACTAAAAGAAGGGTGGCAGCCTAATTCTCAGATCTCCCCACCCTATTCCAGGGAAACTAATCTGGCCCCTAAACTGGAAGTACCATTAAAATGCTATGGGAAACCATTTAAAAACTATGCGTGTAGACCTTCTGGAGCCATATCCATTGTCTTTCAGAGTGTGCTACCTTGGTGAAGGCACCAAGCCTTCACTTTAATAAACTTTTCTCTCTGAAAACTGTTTTATCCACTCTCTTGATTTCTATCCTGAGACTAGCAAAGACTCCCGTGCATGTAAGAGCCATCTGAAATGGAAAACTTAAAAAGGTGAAAAAGAAGGCTGTGCTGATTTTATTATTTTAAGTGGGCAATTTGATTTTTTGTAGCATACTACTGCTACATCTTATTAGTGTGTTTTCAGTATTTTTTAGTTCCCTTGCAAACATTTGTTGTCTAAATTTTATTACCTAAATTTTATTAAATATTTGCAGTATATATAAAAATTATTTTTTTTACTCTTCTATTCCCAATGCATCAGTTTTAGTGTATTATAGTGAATACACGTCAACCATCAGGGTATTAGGAAATCCAGGTTCTAATTCTAAACCTATTTCTTAATATTTGAATATTTGGACAGTTCTTTATTCTGTCCAACTTAAAGCCTGTGTACCTTATTAGAAATAAAGTTTTAGGGATGCCAGGATAGCTCAGCCGTTGAGCACTCACCTTGCAATCATGAGGTCTGGGGTTCAATTACAAGCCTTGGCCCATTCAACCCTGTACGCTGAACTGCACCACAACTCGTAACTTCAGGGATAGCAGCACAGGTTCTTGCCTCCCATGCAGGAGGCCCCTCTTTTGTTTCCCAACACACACATCTCCACATACACCTGTGTGAACTAAAACCCTTTAACAACTAATGATGTACAACTATGGAAACTGCGCTGGGCCCTCCCCTTTCTCTTTCATCTTCTCTCAAACAATAAAATGTATCAAAAGAAAAATAAGCTTCCTCCAAACCTAGATAAGACAACGGTTCTTTAAAACCATACTGTTTCATTCTACCTTAAAAAGCACCAATAAGCACAAAACTGGCTTCAAGCTTAGGTCTATTGTTTGAGTGCAATTTCCCAAATTGCACTTGTGTTCCTAATAGGAACACATTTGTTTCAAACTGTGTATAATAACCAGTCAATCAATTTTTTAAATTATTGTTGTTTGGTCTTTCTCACAAAAGACTTACTTCTGTCTTTGGCTTCTGGCATTCACATTGCTTTAAGTTGCCAACTTCACTTTTAATAATCTCTCCACTGCATGATGAACTTGCCCAGAATTCTGAAAGTTTCTAAGCAACTGTAGAAAATTTTGGGCCCTCACATGTTAACAGTTTCTTCAGCTATAGATAGCTGCATTCCATTTCTTTCAGCTGACCAAGTAGCCTTTGGAAAAATTAAACTCTATGCTTCTCATCTTTTTAAGCTTTTCTTGGATTTTTTATTCAAGCATACAAGTGGATATTGAATTAAATAATTTTCAAGCTTCCCTTGCTTTTACAGTATTATAGTTTTATAAATCTATATTTAAATAAGTGTCTTTAAATTATTTTAAAGATTCAAAGATCTTTTCCTAGTGCAATTATGAATTAAGTTTTTCTTTAAGAATAAAAAAGGATGAGTTTAAAAAATATTTAAGAAATAAGTTTTGTTAATATTAATGTTAACTTCTATATTTTAGGACTACTAGAGTTTATGTGCCCTTCTTGTGACAGATGTAAGCCAATGTAAAAGAAAGATTAACTGTTGTTACTAATACCTGGATAAGTTTAGTGTTAAATTTATTAAAATTGGCCTGAGGTTTTTCCTAACCTAACAAGTTGTTATAGTAATTCTGACTTACTGTTGAATACCTGATGAGAAGGCTTAGATCCCAAGGAAGGCCAGGGAATTTGTTACAATGTCTTTAACAACTGAGACAGGAAAAATTAGGGAAAAGGAACAGTGATACTGAGGATGAGATCATAGAAAGACCAGACATTTGGCTGCAGTTATAGACAGAACAAAACCAAAGCCACCTTAGGGCCACTCTGGGAACCCCAGAAGAGGAACACCACATGAAGAAGTCAGCTTTTGGTACAAAAGCCCAGACCTCTGGAGTAAGGAGCACACTAATATTCCAAAGCATCCATCTTCCCTGTGCAAACTAAAAGGGCACTGTAAAAGGAATTGTCCCCTATTATGAAGAGAGCAGGGACCAAATCCTTCTCCACAAATGGCTATAATCACTTGATAGAACCTGAGGTACCTCATGGCTTCCAAGAAGGCCATTCTCGGGACAAGGGAAGAACCGTGGGTAACCCTTGACATGGCAGGTAGGCTTGTTAATTTTCTGATTGATAGCCATTTACATGTCTTAGCCACTCATTCTGGACCTATTTCCTCTGAAACCTGCTCAGTTGTAGAGACAGAGTCCCAAGATTTGGACTTGTACTCACCCTGTTCCTTATCAATGGCTTAATTATAGAATAAGACAATCTGACTTTAAAAGAACTCTGAGAAATTTTGTCAAGAGATCATTAAGCCTTGACTCTAGTTACTGCCTATTACTTTAGACTTGGACCAGAAATTTGTTCTCCTGAGTATCCCAAATGCTCTCAAGCTACAGAGTCAGCAGTTGGGTCTACTTTCCTTGACTCAAACCTGTTTTATTTAAGTCTCCACAGAATTCCCCCAGAAAAAAAGACTTATGCTTGTTACTGTGAGCCAATTGAATACCTTAAGTTTCTTCAGACTGATAAATTTGTGACATGAGATGCAGCCTTTTCATATCTAGATGGTCATCCACCAGGGGTTACAACTCATCCATCCTGAGGATGACAAGCCATGCCAACAGCAGCTCAACCAAGTGACCCATTTTTCTCTCTCCATTTCCTTTCAGAGGAGACATCTATGTCCTGTTGAGAAAAATACTGCTTCTCAGTTAATCAAAGAGGAAAAGTAGAACCACACATTAAATCGTACACTGATAATGCCAAAATGAACCTCAAAGTGGACATCATGAGCCACAACCTCCTGTCGCTAGGCAAGCAAGTATAGAAACCCAAGGGGGTTACAATGCCCCCTGTATCAGGAAGAAGCCAGAACAGTCATTATTCTAAGACCGCAATTATTTGGGTTCCTATTACTTGAGAGGGGAATGTTAGGTAAGAAGTTAGTCATGAGTGACAGGAGGGGCAAAAGGTCACCACCCATATTAATTCCCCAGAGTGGACCTGGGCCCAGCCCTCCAAGATGAATTATCATGTTAACCTTCCAGGAAAAAATATAGTAAGACCTCAGCCACAACTATCTGGTTTTTGTTGCCTGAGAAGAAAGTTAAATCTTGCCTTTGGCTTAATCTTAGCCTCAATACATGTCAATCAAATGAACTAAGTTTATATGTCACACAGGGTTGACTCTGTGTCAGGAATAAAACACAAACCCCAAATCCATTGGGGTTTTCTGATTAACATGGCTTGGCCCATTTCTCTCTTGAAATGTATTTTAATAAAACTTTACCCCGCTTTTCTACGTTTGCTTATTTGTTCTTCTTCACTGCATTGGCCAAAAGAACAGAGCATCATTACATCCTCAGAATGGTAACAAAAGGATCTACTGTAGTGTAAAGCCTTAATATTTTATATTAGGCCGTGGTTTTGTTAACATAAGAATTTTCTAAATTGATACAGAATTTAAGCCAAATTGATGACAATTGCCAGGAAACAATACCTCAATAAAATTTTTAAAAAGTTCTAGTTAATGGCAGTTTTGCCGCTTATTTTATACATTAGAATTGAAAAAAGATATGTAAAGAGAGTTACATAAAATCCATTAGTGGTAGATCAAGGAGATTAGAAAAAACAAAATGGGAAAATCTCTGGGATTAGTTAAAAAAGGAAATTTAGAGACACTTCTTTTACATTAATGGGTACAGGCTAGTTAATAGTTAACATTATATAGCGCATAGAGATGGTATTCAAGGAACAAGATAACAACAAGGCATTCTGTAACCTTATGTTCTGGTGCAGTGGTTTGTGCCCTGAGGGGAATATAAAAAGAGATTACTCTGACATTTCAAGAATTTATTATTTTAGATGCAAAAAAGGCAATAGAGAGAATTATTTAAAGTAAAGATCAACATTTGTCAAGGCACCTACAGACCAAGGTTGTGATTACACACATTTAGGAATTTTTATGTTCAGAATGTCCTGTGTGGTTCCCTTTTTTTTTTTTTTTTTGGAAAATTTATTGTGGTAACATTGGTTGGTAAAAATTACATAGTTCCAGGTTTACAATTCTACATTATATCATCTATGTATTGCATTGCGTGCTCACAACCCAGAGTCATTTCTTCCCCCATCACCATATATATGATGCCCCCTGCCTCATCCCCTACCCTCCTTCTCAGATAAGTACTCAAATATTGACTTTGTATATGAGTTTTTGGGTTTTCTGTTACGTTCATATTTATATTCCACATACACTTTGGTTTCCTTTCAAATTGTATAAATTTTTTGCCTTTCACTACATGGTTACTTTTGTTCTCTGAGTTTAGAGGGCCTGTCATGCTGGCCTCCAGTTCAGAAAGAAACTTACTTACACATATACAGGTATTTAGGATATGATAAAAGTGTTAACTATAATCATGGAGAAAAAGTAGTTATGGTAGCTATTTGGAAAAAATATAAAATATCACATCACTCACAAAAACAAACTTCAAATAATCAAGGATATAAAAAAATGAGTGATTTTTAAAAAGTCACAGAGAAAGAGAGAGGTCATAGAAAAGCCATATATCTTTTTAAAAGAAAGGAGGAATAAATTTATTTATAACTTGAATATAAGAAAATTTTTTCTAAAAGTGATTCAAAATAAATACCTGATAAAAGAAATGATTGATAAATATGAGTACATAAAATACTTTAAAAACCTACAGCATTGAAACAGGGCTGGGAATAAAAGACCCCATATTATAGCCCTCATTAAATCTCTAGCTTAGGGTTAATATAGCTAAAAAAAATAACTGCCAGAAAGTCTTGGCAGGTTCAGGACCCATGGTTACAGCCCAACAAGCAGCTGGGTTCTGAGAGAACAATGCCCTGGATTAAAACCTGAAGCTAATATTCCTTATTCTTACTCTGGCTTTATTTAAGCCAGATAGAGCTATAACTTATTGTTTTATTTCTCTTAGTTCTTTCTACCTACTGGTACATATACTGTATGTTCACTTCATTTAATCACTTAGCCCCTGGGACATTAGATTCTGGTTAATATCAAAACAAGTTCTGAGAACAAAGCTTCAGGTGTGTTAACCATATGAACAAAGTTTCCATTAATTTAGGATCACGTCTTGGCTTCAGTTGTGTTTTAGCTCTGGACTCACTAAAGCAGAATGGCACCATGAACCACATTCCCTGGGAACCAGACTGAAATGTCATGACTGACACTAGGACCTGAAGCCATGATCAATTGCTCCCCGCCTCAGCCTCTCTGATCAGTAGAGCCCATGACCCTAGCTCCCTAGTAACAGTGATTGTTTATTGTTTCATTATATGTTTTCTGCCTCCCCTGGAGGAATGCCCTGTAAAAAGCCCTAACCAGACTGAGAATGTTAAGGCAGTTTTTGAGGGTGGAAACCCACTGCCTTCTCAGATCAGTGGTGCTCTGACAATAAACACTTATTCTATAACCCAACATCTGTGTTGGTCTATTGTCTGAACAGCAGCCAGCACCATAATGCACTCGGTTGCCTGCCAGTAACAGCATGGCAAAACAACATAATAAAAAAGTCAAAAGATAACTGACAAATTGAAGAAAATATTTGCAACATATATCACAGAAGGACTAATAGACGTAATATCTAAAGATGTTCTGAAAGTTAAAGAACAACAACATGATAAACCAACAACCTCATGTAAAAAATGGGGGAAAGCAAGAACAGACAATACAAATAAACATGTAATTGTCCCTCAACATATAACAAGTGGGGCCACTTACCTCATAATTATAAAAATGTAAGTCCTACACAGAAATGACATATATTCTGTTGACAAGGCTTGATAAAACAGACATTCTTACAGTTTACTGAAGGGAATGAAAATACAGCCGTCTTACAGAGGAATTTGTGAACATGTAACATTTATATTTTAACTATCATTCCAATTCTCGGAATTTATCCTGAATACATGCCTTCAACAACATGGAAATAGATATTTTCAAGATTATTCATTACATCATTATTACTAATAGCAAAATATTGCAAACAATGTAAGTACCCATATATATGATATTTGTGGAATAATCTATGGTATATCCACATGTTGTAGATGTATTCATCTATAAAAAGATACATTGAAGTAGTAGGGAGTAATTTCTAGAATATATTGTGAAATAAAGAGAAGCAAGTGCAAAAGGGAACCTATAGAATGTTAGTTTTTTATTAGGAAATATACACATTTCTTTATTTGTATAAAACAAACAGAGGACAAATAAACCAAACAACAATAAGGTTAGCTTCTAACAAGGACAGGCTGGAATGAATAAAAAGGGTGGGTAGTTAATATAGAATAAATTGTATGAAAAAATGACACATTTATTAGTACAGCATTTTGCTTAGCTATGACTTCTAGATAAGTGGTTTTTTATATTGTCAAAATATTATATAAAATCAAGAAAGATAAGAAAAAGTAATGTTAGAATATGAAGTAAATCATTTTTGCTAATTTCAAATGACAAAATAGCTACACAGAGGTACAAAAAACAAAAAATAATCCAAGTAACTTTTGAATTGTTTATTTTGAATATATAATCTCAGGTTAAAGACAAGGGAGCTATGAATAACTGTTGAACTCTTGATATAATTTTATTTTTGACATTAATATCAGTTAAATTCTCAGTTATTTGATGTGTCTTCATTAAAAAAAAACAATAATAAATACATTGTGGATATTGTGTTACTGACAAGAATTCTTAGTAGAATTCTAGGAATTTAAAGTTGAAGATTTTAATTTAGTTTTTGAGGATTCTATTGTCTTTTGAATGTCAATTTCTTCTCAGCCAGTAAAAAATTTTGTCATTTTTATCCACATATGATAGCATTGCCTTAAGAGAAGACCTATAAAGAGTAGATCAACATTTGAAAATAGAACATTTACTTGTATGGTCTTTGAAGGAAATGATCAAGTTTTATTTGATCATTCAATGATATCTGTTTCTAGTTTTGAAAGAGTGAATAAATTTTTAAATATAGTTTCATAGCACTTTTACATTTACTTTTCAAAACACATATGGAAGCTTAATCTATACAAAGCAAATACATCAATTAAAAATTTTAGTAATATGTATCAGGATTTTTCAAAGTATAGTAAAATTGGCAAATTTATTTTGCAATTTAATGTGATTGTGCTAGGTTTTTAAAAATGATATATCACAAAGAACAACAATAAATCAAACTTTATGAAACACAAGTGTTATATTAATTATATTCATTTAAATAAATGCCTTTGTAATGGTACTTTTGTGAAAATATTTATGAAATTTAAATTATCACCAAAATGCTATGATTGTTGATGAATCTTGAATCTACTTTATGCAGTGCATATTTTCAAAGGCATGAGAAAATAAGTCTTAAAACACTTTGCTGATCAAAAGAAGACTCAGTCAATACTCTTTAAAAAGGGAGGAACTGTATTTCCAGGGGTTATTGAGGTATAGGTAGAATATTGGTAATTCTACATATACCTACGCATAAAGTTTTAAAGCCATAAATTGATAGATTTCGTAATAACATTTTCTTCCAGGACACTTGTATATATTACTGATACTCTGAATTCTCTGCTTTAAAATATCCCTTTTTCATGTATACTTATTTGGTAAACTGCTTCCTCAAATAAATGGCAAATATCTTAGTCACACTTAGAATTAGTTTGTTGCAGTCTCATTAATTTTCTAGAAATCTCTTCATAGGCATTATGAATAATTTAGATATTAATGTAGTCATAGTTCTTTATTTGTAATAAATATTCTAATCTGGATCAAGATGTTTTTGCTACTGTGGTTGATTTTTTTTCAGGATATTTCAATGAACCATAGAATTGTCCTACATCTAGCATTTCACTTTTTACTGTCAGCAATATTTCTGTCCTTCACTGCAGTGGACATCTGCTGTTTTTGCTTGACTAGCAACTTCTTTCAAAGTATCACTCTGGTTTATTAAGGGGACTGTTTTTCCTCCCCAAAACTATATTTTGTTTTCAGTGTTGAAACCAAACACACTTTCTTTAGCCAGGGTAGCTATAAGAGATTATATTCTTTATTTCATTTATATTCACTTGCAACATAAAGTAAGTTTACCCTATAAAAATACATTCACCCCAGTTCTCCAGGATTCCAGTAGTTTTCATTTCCAGAAGTAACTTACCGTAAGAGAGGAAGTTTAAAAAATATATAGTTTGCACCTCTACAACTGGCCTATCTTTGTCACTACTCATTCTAGATTCCCAACACATTTGAATAACATCTCTCCTGAGTCAAGGGTGGTGGGGAAACACAAACCTTTACCTCTGGGGAATCTACTTCTCTGGTTGTCCTGGTAACTATGCCTTTTCTAGGTTCAGTCAATTGCACCTTATAATTTAAGAAAGACAACACCAAAAGTGACCTTCATAAATGATCTGAAAGCCAAATGTTTATATTCTGCCTTATTTCATAAGAACAACTTTACCCCTTTCTGAAGAAAAACGTCTTTTGGCCTTGCCTGAATAAATTTTTCTCATTTTCATATTGGTCTCTTAACACAGAGTCCAAAGCAAAAGGCAGAGGCCATGTCTATTTTTTACTTCCCCTGGTAAAAATGTTATCCCTCTCTCAATAAGACTCCTCGGCCCACAAAGACTAAAGTTATGGAAACAGAAAACACAAAGTCCCTAAATTGGTTGTGACAAGGAATAATAAGTAGGGCCATGTCTTCTTCAAGCTTTTGGTTCTCAGCCCCATATGTTGCATCTCATATGTTGGTAGAGGTAATCATAGAAACTTTATTAGTATTTTTAATATTAAAAAATCTTCGTTTTGAGGAAAATAGGAAAGCAACATTCATTTTAAAACTTATAATGTGCCAAGTACTATTATAATTGCTTTTCCAATAAAGTATTTAATAAAGAAAGTTAATTTTTGAGGATCTATACCTCATCTGTTGGCTAAATAACTTGTCTAAATTTATACAACTAGTAAATAGTTGAAGGTGACATTTGAATGGTTCAGATCCTGAGATCATTAATTAAACTACTATATTATATTACCTCTTAAAAGAAAGTGCTTTTCACACTATTAACCAAGAATGGTAGCTATATTGTAGTTATATTGGCATTACATAAACTTCAGATATAACCATAATAGAATTGGTTGTATTTTAAATAATTTAAGCACGTATTTTGGAAAGTCAACTAATAGTATTGCCATTCTTCTGAAGGTATATGACACTCAATCTACTTTATAAAAATGTAAAGAAAATGCATATTGTTAATTTACTTTTATTATGTTAATGTATAGAAATAATTTTATGTGTCCACAGATTTTGAATATTCATCGAAAACTTAAGATAGGAAAACTAAATAAGGCACTATTCAGAGATTTGTTTTACAAAACTTCCTTTTTTATTGTTAAATTTAACGGGGTGACATTGGTTGGTAACAATTAGATAGTTTCCAGATGTACAAGTCCACATCATATCACCCGTGCATCGCATTATGTGCCCACCACCCAGAATCAGCTCCCCCACTAACACCATATATCTGGAGACTACTCCCAACTCCCCACACAACTCTACCTCCCGCATCCTCCCTCCTCTCCAAGTAACCAACAAAATATTGAGTGTGTCCATAATGCTGGTGCCCTCTCCCACATCCACTCCCTCTCTCCTTCTCCCTTCCTCCCTTTCCCTCAGGCAATCACCAAGTTATTCAGTGTGTCCATAGGTCTGTGTGTCTTTGTTACTTTCAGTTTTATAATCCACCTAAAAGTGAGGTCATATGTTTCCTGACTCTTTCAGTCTGACTTATTTTGCTTAATAAGATGGTCTCTAGGTCCATCCATGCTGTCACAAATGACTGTATTTCATCATTTCTTATCGCTGAGTAGTATTAAATTGTGTAAATGTACCACATCTTCTTTATCCAGTCATCTATCGAAGGGCATTTTGGTTGTTTCCATGTTCTGGCCACTGTGAACAGTGCTGCGATGCACATGCGGGTGCAAACATTTTGAAAGATTAAGGTTTTCAGGTTTTTTGGGTAGATGCCCAGTAGAGGGATGGCTGGGTCATATGGTAATTCCATTCCTAATTTTTTGAGGAATCTCCACACAGCCTTTTATAGTGGTTGTACCAGTTTACATTCCCACCAGCAGTGCATGAGGGTTCCTTTTTGTCCACAGCCTCTCCCGCACTTGTTATCCCTTGTTGTGTTGATTATAGCCATTCTAACAGGTATAAGATGCTATCTGATTGTGGTTTTTATTTGCACCTCCCTAAATGCTAGTGAAGTGGAGCATTTTTTCATATATCTGTTGGCCATATGTATGTCTTCATGAGAGAAGTGTCTGTTAAGGTCATCTGCCTATTTTTTAATTGGATTGCTTGTTTTTTTCTTGTTGAGTTGTACTATGTTCTTTGTATATTTTTGATATAAGCCCCTTGTCAGAGACATTGTTTAAAAATATTTTCTCCCAGTTGGTTGGTTGCCTCTTTGCTTTGTTGATGGTTTCCTTTGCAGTGCAGAAGATTTTTAGCTTGATAAGGTCCCATTCGTTTATTTGTGCTTTTACTTCCCTTGCCATTGAGGTCGGATTCATAAAGTCCTTCCTGAATGCCAGGTCTATAAGTTTAGTGCCAATGTTTTCTTCTATGAAATTTATTGTTTTCTTTCTTATTTAGAGGTCTTTAATCCATTTTGAGTTAATTTTGGTGTATGGTGAGTGATCGCAGATCACCTTCAGCATTTTGCATGTGGTTTTCCAATTTTCCCAGCCCCATTTACGGAAGAGACTTTCTTTTTCACACTGTATACTTTTTGATCCTTTATCAAAAATAGAATACGGAGATCAAAGATGGCGGCATGAGACGAGAAAGCCGATAACTGCCTGGGAAGGGCCTTGTGAACAGAGGGGAATCCACAGGGGAAACCCTGAGAAGAAACCTCAACTAAGAGAACCACACAATGCAGAACAACACCCAAAGGTTAGAGAAAAAAGGGAAGAGCGGGAGAGGGAAAGGGAAGCAGGGGTTCGGGGAAAGGGACTGCGTGGCGTGGGGCTGCAAAAACAAAGGAGGATTGGGGGCCTATGGTCAAAGCGGAGCTGGATCAAGGGCGGGCTAGAAGCCGAGACCTAGGGAGAGTGGAATCCAAACAAGACTGTGGACAATTTAACATCCGAATTAAAGGGACAGCATGCAGTGCCCTAATCAGATCACAGACCCTAAGGTGGAACAGGGACTGTGGAGCAGGGCAGCTGCACTTCCCGGCGAGCAGGGTGAGAGCAGGGCACCAGCCCACAATGGCTCAGCACCCCTGATTTACGGAGGAGATTGACTGTGAGGGAGCGCATTCTGAAGACAGGGCTCTTGTAGTGAGAGCTGGGGCTGGAGTGGGCATAGCTGCATTGGACGTACTTAAAGTGAATCCAGCGGTCTCAACAGAGCCGGGAGCATAGAGCGGCTGCTGCCCGAGCTACGGCCTGTGCGCACAGGGCTCTCGGCGCCTCGTCCACTGCGCCGCTGCGACACCGCTACATGCACGCACCCGGGCTTTCGGCACCCCACCCACCGGGCCACCGAGGCACTGCTGCCTGCTCGACCGCACGCTATAGGACTTTTGGTGCCCTGCCCAAAAGGCCGCCGCAGTGCTGCTGCCTGCGCGCAAGACCGGCTTTCAGTGCCCTGCCCACTGGGACGCTGCAGCACTGCTGCCAGCTCACGAGCATGCAACTGGACTTTTGGCATCCTGCCCACTGGGCCTCTGGGGTGTTGCAGCCCACGTGCGCAACTGGGTTGCCAACCGGGTCACCGCGGTGTCATTGCTGGCGTGTGGGACAGCACGGCCAAACAGGGACTCTGCCAAGCCCCATCCCATCCAAGTGCTGCCCTGCGGGCATGGCTTACAGAAACGATTGAAGGAGGGGCAGCCAGGGGGAAGAGGGAAAGACCAGAGTTCCTGCCCCCCCACCCCGCCCCGCCAGCACTGAACCACCAGCTGCCCTGCTGAAAGAGGAATCTGCTATTGTGTCTCAGGCCCGCCCTAGCTCCTACTCAAATACCTCCACCCCTGACCACACCTTTACTACCCTGCTATCTAACAGCTAAGACAGCGAACTGAAGTGCCAAAGGACACAGAAGCTGTCTGCTTCTCTCCCAACCCTCTCCCAAAATCTCCTTCTCCCACAACTGAACCCAAAAGAAAAAATAAAGAGAAGCCCAACTGATAGGCAAACCCTCAGAGGGAAAACAGACTCATGCCTAAAGCAAAAAGAACCACATCAAACACAATGCACACCTAAGAATCCAAAGCCCCTCCAGAAGATCAGGTGCTGTCTTTAGTAAAGGACCTTGCACACTTGGAATCAAATCTAAGTGAAACAGAATTCAGGGCTGCATTAATCAAGACACTCAGAGAGCTCACTCAATGCTGGCAAAGTACTCAGACACAGTTAAAGGACCTCAACAAGAAATTTTCTGAGCAAAATGAGTACTTTACCAACAAAATTGAGAAGCTAGAGCAGAACCAAAAGGAACTACTTGAAATGAAAAGCATCATGGGAGAGTTGAAAAAAGAACTGACCAGCATAGGAAACAGGGCTGACCAGCTAGAAGAAAGGATGAGTGAAATTGAAGATACAAACATGGAAATGTCACAGAGGGAAGAAGAAAGGGAAAGAAAAATCAAGAGACATGAAAGAGCCCTACAAGAACTTTCTGACTCCATCAGAAAGAACAATATTAGAATAATAGGGGTACCAGAAGGAAGCGAGATGAAATCTTCTCAGAGTCTACTAAACAAATAGTGGATGAAAATTTCCCTAACCTGTGGAAGAAAGTACAGCCCCAAATCCAAGAGGAAAGCAGAAGCCCTAACTACCTAGACCCTAGCAGATCTTCTCCAAGGCACATTGTTCTGAAGATGACAAAAATCAATGACAAAGAAAAAATCCTCAAGGCTGCCAGGGAAAAACAAAACATAACATTCATAGGAAAACCTATCAGGCTGACACCAGACTTATCAGCAGAAACTCTGCAAACCAGGAGGGAGTGGA
>PVKE010042498.1:0-13724 GCA_004027555.1 Craseonycteris thonglongyai
GCTTTACTATATACTTGTGATAATTTTAATGGAATTTATTCTTTTCTGAATCAGAAATTTACAGCATTTATTTCCTTTTATTTATTTATTATTTTTTTTGTTTAGAACTGAACTGGGTGCCTCACCACATTTGGGAAGCACACCCCAGTTCAGCATGTGGGTCCGCCTGGGCCGGAGCCGGGATTCGATCCTCGGTCCTTGGGCTTCAAAGCAAGCGCTTAACCCGCTGAGCCATCCCGGCTTTCCCTATTTCCTTTTTTAATACCATGCTCTGCTTCACCATGAAACTTTTTTGTTCTTTCACCTGACCACATTATTGGATTGTTAGTAAATTTTCTGTTGGATTATATTGTATCTTTAACTTGGAGTGGTTTAAAGTCATTACCATTTTAAAGTATCTAGAGGCTGCAATCTTAGCAGATAGGTTATCTCTCAGCTCTGCACTGCTTTTTTATGTCAGTTACTACTTTATATCTTTTTAATATAAATTGACGATTCTTTATTTTATAATAAATGTCCTTTTTCTGTTCAGACTCCTTTGCTTACAAGATAAAATATTCTGGTAATTCTACCCTACTTTTCTATATGTGAGTCTTTTTTCCATCATAAAGCCTTTTTTGACACCTTTTGGTCACACTTATTTACTATACATGCCATGTTCTTTCACAGTGCCCAAACTTTTGACCTTACCATTTTTATTTGCCTGAAATCCCTTTACTTTCTTTCACTCTTTTCGTTCAAATATAACCAATCCTTCAGAAGCCTGTCAGATCATATCTATTAAATAAAATCTTCAGAGAAGCAGTACTGTTGTTTTGTTCCTTTACACTTTTATCAGTTATTTTTATTGATTTGATAATAAATGAATGCTACCTTTCATTGTCCTTAATTACTATATGTTATATGTTTTAGTTCTATACATGGATAACAATCCTCTAAAGAACAGGACCATGATTTTTCTGTGTATCTCTTTCAGCACAACGTATAGCATAATTAGAATAGATGTTTATATAATGTTCTTACAGATATTCAGTACATTATGTTAATTAACTGTGATGTTACTTTTGTGAAGCATTTTATAATACCAAATATATAAAGTTTGTACCATAAATGTATTCATTGTTGTAATCTGGTTGTCATTATTATTTTCCTAATAACTTTCTTTTGTAGATACTTAAGTGAAAATGGTACGTGTTACAAGACATGAAACAAGGAAAAATTCTGAAACTCAAGAGCATGAGCAGAAATCTCGAGTTGATTGGAGGCGGACTAAAAGAAGTAGTATCTCACAATTAGTTGATAGTGATGAAGACCTTGATAGTGATGAAGATTTTGATAGTGATGAAAGTATTGACAGTAGTGAAAGTGTTGACAGTAATGGAGAGCTTTCTAGTAATAAGAGTCTTGATAGCAATAGAAAGCCAGAAAATGAAACAGAGCTTAAATTAATTAAAGTTGAAAATGAACAAAACAGCTGTGACCACCTCATTAACACTGGCCACAGTTCAGCCTATGAAGAAGACAAAACCAAACATAGTAGTATTGACTTACCAGATCACGAAGAGCATTCAGGTCCAGAGGAGAATGATTGCCACAAACACACTGGACAAATAATAGAGGAGGATTTAGAAGAGCATATTAAACGAGGGAAAAGAAAAAGAGTCTCCTCTGTGATGTCTGACAGTGATGAGAGTGACGACAGTGATATCCTCGTTAGAAAAGGTGCTAAACGTTCACGTAGAGTGGTTGAAGATGAATGTTCTTCAGCGGAGATGGAGCAAAAGCAACCTGAAAAAGCAAAAAAGCGAGAACAATTCCAGAAGCTGCAAGAACTCTCAAAACAAAGATCTCGTCAGAGACGCAATAGTAGTAGAGACTTTGAGGTGTGTTATATTTTATTGCTTTTGTTGCTGTTAAATTTTTACTTAAAGTATTTTTTTATAAAAAAAGTGATGAATGTGCTGTCTTTTTCAATAATTCTAGAATTTATTTTTTAATGAAATATCCATGAACATCTTTAATTGAAGTGTTGTATCTGACGTATTGTTTTATCATGAACCTTAGTTCGTTCTTTTTTAAAACTGAAAGACTGTTTTGTGTGGTCTTCCTATTTTTATCTTCTACTTATAACCTTGATGTCTATTTTAAATATTTTATATCACTTACCAAGGTATATTATCTTCTAATTTCAAATGTCAATGTTTAACATGACAAGGCATTTTTAACCTTAAAATGAGATTAATTTTTAGGGGTCATTTTCTTGGTTTTAGGTTTAATCTTTTAATTTTACATTCCTTCTGACAATTTGAAAAGTACAGTTTGCTAAAGGAATATGTTTTAATTTAATTAGGACTCTGAAAAAGAATCCTGCTCAAGTAGTGATGAAAATGATGAGGAAGAAGAGGATGATTATGAATCTGATGAAGATGGAGATGATTATATTATTGATGACTTTGTAGTGCAAGATGATGAGGGTGATGAAGGAAATAAAAGCCAGCAAGGCGAAAAATTCACCACATCACAACTGAAATTAGTGAAACAGAATTCTCTTTGTAAGTTAAATATCAAGAAAATATTTCATGACTGTTCTAATCATGATATTATATCAAGTATCAAATCAGCCTTCTATTATCATGTTTTAAATCTTTAATTAGGAACTGTGGCTTCATTTACTGGTAACCACAGTTTGTCAATCTGATAATAGTTTATTCTAGTAGTTTCAGAACCCTCTGTACTCTTAAAATTTTTTGAAGACCCCAAAGAACTTTTGTTTCTGTGGGTTATAGCTATCAATATTTACTGTTGTAGAAATATAAAACAAGTTTAGGGAGGTAAAGGAGGAAGGGGAAGACAGGAAGGAGGGAAGTGTCAAAAAATGTTTAAAATATATTTATTAATTGATTTTAAATAACATCAGAAAGGTCATTGCATGTTAACAAAATTTTTATGAAAAATAACTTTTCCCTCAAAAGAATGAGACAAATGCATTGTTTTACATTTTAATGAATATTTAATGACCAGCTTACTAGAAGGCAGCTAGTTTCTTATATCTGCTTTTGCATTCAGCCTGTTGTGATATTTTTGTTGAAGTAGATGAAAACAGTTTTCCTTTACACAGATAAGTAAGTAGCTGGGAAAGAGAAAAGTATTTTCAAAATAATTTTGGATATTCTCATTTGACAAAACAAAAGAAAATTTTGACGAATGATTGTTTCTTAAAGGTTAGTTGCGATTTGGAATCTGAACCCATATAAATGAAATTTTAGTACTTACATTATAATCAGTTGGTCTGTTTTGTACTTTGATTGGATATTTTTTCCCATGCACAATTTTGTAACATCATGCCTGGTCGTTTGGAAAATACCAGTTCATTGAGTTATGCAGATCTTCTAAATATTGACACATTTCAATATAAAATATCTTTTAAATCACATTTGTTAATAACATCACCCATCATTAGAAAAGGCTTTAGATTGGGGAAGCTGGCTCTCAAACCTATGATTGTAGCTACTTAAAAATCTGTTTTTTATCTTTGGCAACAAAAACTGTGAGTTTCTTGAAATTACAGGTTCCTTTTGTTCTTTTTTGAGAAAATATTTGACAGGTGCCAGAATAACCATAGTTTGTTAGTCCTATCAAGTAAACATGGTGTTTCAAGACAAACAGGCCTTTTCAGCTCCCAACTCAGTTTTGCCTCAAAGTACAGTAATATTTTGGTATGTAGCATACTTCCCATTTCATCCCATTAACTACAAAGATAGATACTTGGGACTCGATAAAGAGATTTAATAAAATTAATAATCTTTACTACTTCATCAAGAGCACTCTTTTTTTTTAATATATATTTTATTTATTTATTTTTGACAGAGAGAGAGAGATGACAGAGAGAGAGAGAGAGAGAGAGAACTGAACTGAACTGGGGGAGCTCCCAGTTCAGCACATGGTTCCGCACGGGCCGGGATTCGATCCCCGGTCCCCGGCCCCCGGCCCCCAGCCCCCGGCCCCCGGCCCCCAGCCCCCAGCCCCCGGCCCCCAGCCCCTGGCCCTTCAAAGTGAGCGCTTAACCCACTGAGCCATCCCGGCTTCCCCATCAAGAACACTCTTAAGTGAAAGCTTTTTTACTGAGTGTGTAGCCATGATGACTATAATAATTGCTAGTAGTTTGGTGCTACTGCCATGGTTCATGTTAAGGGCCAGCTGCCTTACCCATAGTTACTTTTGCAACATCTGTGAAAAATTTCAACAGGCTGAAAATGCAAATCATAAGCTTAGTGTCACTACTTTGACCTAATAGATCCCCTCACATGGAGTTGGGGACCTACAGGGGTTTGTAGAAACCACTGGCTTATTGAACCACTGGTTTTATCAGGACTTTTGAAGCATCACTCAGTGAAACCTATAAGAGATAGAAAAAAGAATCTTTCATATTTTCATATAATTAAAGGAAATATAAATAATAGAATCCCAAATTCTAGGGTTTCTTTAAGTATGTATTACTATTCTGATCTCTGTAATTGTACATAAATACAAAGATTGTTTTTTATGATGGTTTACAACTGTGGTAGAAAGAGGCTGTTGAATGTATACATTTTTTTCTTAAAGAATTCATCTTAATCTTTTAAAAAGGGCATAGTTACTAAGATTAAGTGTAACACGGTTCAATTTAGATCTCATGATTTATAATGTAGTAGATTCAGGTATGAATCAAATTGCAAGAAATTTTTCAGTTATGGAGATGCCATTGACAGGCATTTATATTTTAAAATCTAGTGACTATTTTCCTTAGATCAGAAGGCATTAGTTTACCTGCCACCTGGATATTTGAATCTCAGGGAGACTCAATTTGGAGGTATCCCATAATTCTGAATTATAATACTAGAATGTAATAGAACATTTTCTGAGAAATACCCACTCATACCCACTTGTGTTAATTAAAGAAAATAAAAGCCCAGCATATGGAAACTATTTTAACTTCTCTATTCTATACTTTTATGCTTACTTTTGCTTTTTTAAGTATAGCTGTAGATATACTGAAAAGTTGAAAGTACAGAGCTCCTATATAACCCATCTCACACTTTGTTATTAATATCTTGCGTTATGGTGCATCTATTAATGTGAGCCAATATAAATACACTTGGTGCTTTACAGTCTGTTGATTTTGGGGGATATTTTTAAGTATTCATTGTTCAATTATAGTTGTCATATGTATAATATATTAGTTTCAGCTGCACAACAATGATTAGACATATACCTTACAAAGTGATTGCCACAATAAGTCTAGTACCCACATGGCACCATATATATTTATTACAATGTCATTGACTATGTTCCCTGTGCTGTACTTTACATCCCTATGACCATTTTTATAACTGGAAATTTGTACTTCTTAATCCTTTCCCCTTTTTCACCCAATCCCACATACCCCTCCCATCTGGCAACGATCAGTTTGTTCTCTGTATCTATGAGTTTGTTTCTGTTTTTTTCTTCATTTATTTTGTTTTATTAGATTACACATATAAGTGAAATCATATATATTTGTCCTTCTATGTCTGCCTTATTTCACTTAGCATAATATGTCTCAGTCCAACCATGTTGAGTTCTTTTTTATGATTGTGTACATCCTATGGATTTTGGCAAATGTATAATGACACTACAGGTATCCACCATTACAATATCATACAGAGAGCAGTTTCACTGCTAAAAATTCTGTGTGCTCTACCTATCTATCCATCCCTCCCTCCCCTGAGCTCCTGGCAAACCCTAATCTTTTTAATGTCTCCCGTTTTACCTTTGCCAGAATGTTTTGGTTGTTTTTTTTTTAGATTTATTTTTATTGTTTTTGACAGAAAAAGAGAGAGAGAGATACAGAGAGAATGGGGAGGGCCCAGAACAGTCTCCATAGTTGCACACCATTGGTTTTTCCGCATAGTTTCATTCCACAGATGGGCATGGGCTGCACAGGGCAAAAGTCTTGCCCCAGTGAGAATTGAACTGGGGGCACTCCCCAGTTTAGCATATGGGTTCACTTGGGCCAGGGCTGGGATTCGATTCTCAGTCCCCGGGGCTGCAAAGTGAGCACTTAAACCCACTGAGCCATCCTGGCTTCCCCCAGAATGTTTTGTAGTTGGAATCATACAGCATGTAGCCCTTTCCCTTAGTATGCATTTAAGTTTCTTCTATGTTAAAATGTGACATGATACCTCATTGTTTAATCATTGAATAATACTCCATTGTATGGATATACCATGGTTTGTTTATCCATTTACCTGTTTATGGACATGTTTATTTCCAAGTTTTGGCAATTATCAATAAAGTTGCTACAAACATTCGTGTGTAAATTTTTCTGTAGATATAAGTTTTCAACTCATTTAGGTTAAATACCAAGGAGCTCTGTGTTACCTTTACTATTGAGCATCTCCACCTCAGGCAAATGTAATTCATTTTTTTATACAGTACATTTTCTGTGTTCTTAACTGCAACTTTTCCTTCTGGTTGTCCTTGCAAGCTATCTGAACTTGTAACCATGCTCCTTCCTTTCCTCCCTGGAGTTGGCACATTCCATTACCTACTATTCTGAATCTTATCTTTATGTTCAAGTAATTCTACAAAGCATTGTACTCATTAATTCTACAAAGCATTGTACTCAGGCTCTTGAACCCATCAATCAGTGAAATTGTTCTCTCAATTCAGTAAGAACTTCCTAGTTGCCAAAATGCCCTTCAGTTCTATTAACCTGGTATTGCTGTGTCCTGTGCCACCAACCACTGAGTATTCTCACCTCCAGAAAGTTCTTTTTAGCTCTTGTGGTTGGGTCTTTTTTGCCTTTTCCTTTGTAATATTGCTTTCCTCTTTTTCTATTGGTCATGTGAATTTTGATGTTTTTAAAGTTTCCACCCTTAAACTGCCTTCCTTTTTCTAGTGCTTCAGGTGGTTTCTATTACTTCAGCCCAATCTATAGGCAGATTACTCCAAAGCCTATGGCCCAATTTTTTATCTTATTAAAACATTTTCTTCAGAGTGTCTTTTAGACACCTCAGACTCAATATGTGCATCACTAAATGAGTTTTGGGGTAGTAGTATAACTTTTTTTTTTTTTTAATTGTGGTTACTTCACAAAATTGCAAGAGGTAAAGTCCTCTAGTACTGACATGAAAGTGACAGCTAGATCAGTTGGAAAGGTAAACTGCTAAAACAAAATCTTATATATATGAAATTAATGTATCAAAAATGATGCATGGAAATTCAACAGAATAACTAGACTATCCAGTGGTTGGGTGTAGAGAAATTAACTACTTTGGAAAAATCCAATAATCAATAAACACAAGTAGTGTTGGTTTTCTCCTGTGTCCTTTTGTCATTTTTTTATAATCATGGAGAAGAGTTATGAACAATATTCTTAGGATACTCCACAGAAGCCCAACTAATACAGAAATTAAAGCACTGAATAAAGTTTTGGAGGAGGTCTTATCTCTATTCCTGATTCTGCTTCTATCTAGCTGTGTGACCTTGCATAAGTATTTCATCATTGTGTTATTTTTCTTAATTTTAAGATGAAAGATTTGAGTTGTTTTCTATAAATTTTCATCCAAGTTTAACTTTCATGTTCTGAAGTATAACAGTGTAAAATCTAACTGCCATGCAGAGAAATGTCTACCTAGGGATAGTAACAGAAAGTCTGGAGTCAGACTGCCTTGCCTGGGTTCCACCTTAGTGCCAAAACTTACTAGCTGTGTGATCTTGGGGAAGTTGCTCTTCCTGTGTGTATGTTTCGTCAACTAAAAATAAACAGGTTCATGATAGTACCTGGTAGGCTTGTTGTGAGAAATAAAGGAATACATAGAAGTGTATACAATGATACCTGGTATATATTTGTTTAATTCCTTTTTTTTTTTTTTTCAATTGACATGCCAGAAACGTAATTCCTCCAACACCTACCCATACACTCAAGCACCGTGAAATCGAGGCCCCTTTCCTGACATTTTTTTTTAATTTTAATTATATTTTATTGTTAAATTTAATGGGGTGACATTAGTTGGTAACAATTAGGTAGTTTCCAGAAGTACAAGTCCCCATCACATCACCCATGCATCACATTATGTGTCCACCTCCCAGAATCAGCTCCCCTCCACCACCACCATATATCTGGTGTCCACTCCCACCTCCCCCCACCTTACTGACATTTTTAAGGAGATTCTGATATACATTGGTAGGAGAGGGACTCTGTGGTTAGGAAAAGAACTCTCCAGATAATTCTGATGCTTTGCCCTTTACTTTTACTCCCAATCCTAAAAAGACACTGTTGTCAGTGTCTGAAATAGAGCATCAGTTCCCAAAAACTATATAGCAGGTGAGTAACTTTGGTCTTTAGCACATTTAAGACTGATGAAAATTCAGTGATATAAATTCTATTTCAGTTTAAATGATAGTTAAACTTAGTTCATAAGGAATCAATTTGATTTTTTTTTTTTTAAGACTTATTTTATTGTTTGAGAGAAGGTGAGAGAGAGAGAGAAGTGGGAAGTCCCAGAGCAGTCTGAGGCAATTGCTCAACCACTCAGCTATCCGGGCATCCCTGAAGTTGATTTTTTTTTTCAACATATATATTAATATTCCCAGAACAGTTTTCCCTTAATACAGTTTGGGAAGTGCTAGATAAAGTTTAAGTGCATTTTAACATTCAAAATTAAATTATGTACTGGTCCATGCAAACCCCACATGCTGAACTGCGGCACAACTGGTAACCGCTGAGTTGGGCGGCGAAGGTTCTCACCTACCATGTGGAAAGTGCCCAGCTAAGTTCCCACCTAACATGTTCCTGCATCTACCTGTGGAATGAAACCATGTCACAACTAGTGATGTACAACCCTGGAGACTGCCCTGGGCTCGCCCCCCTTCTTTCTCTCTCACCTTCTCTCAAATGAGAAATCATTAAAAAAAAAACACATTTTCTTAAAATCTCAAACATTATACAGCCTATTTAGTAACTAAAATAAAGGTAAAAAGGTTTCTTTCTATTAACAAGCCTATCTTTGTTTTATTTTAACTGAAAACAAAATAAAAATTCACTCATTGATGCTAATAATAAGTCTTAGTTTGCTATAATTCCTTACCAAGCATCTTCCACTTTTACAGACAAATTCAGGCTGCCCTTAGTATGTCTTTACAGGTGCCCAGAAGAAAGGCACATACATATTGCATGACTATCAATTAGATCAGGACTGTCCAATCTTTTGGCTTCCCTGGGCCACATTGGAAGAATTGTCTTGTTCTGCTAATGAACTAAAAAAAAAAGAATCGCAAAAGTATCTCAATGTTTTAAGAAAGTACGAATTTTTGTTGGGCTATGTTCAGCACCATTTGTGCTGCATGCAGCTTGCAGTCCACAGGTTGGACAAGATTTAGATTGAGGAAGAGGTCATGTTTGATAGGGAACATTTCCATAGCCGTAGTAAACCTTGACTGAAGAACAATAAGACAGAGTAGGGACCTTCTTTGTTATCACTGCCTAGCTTGTCAAACAGATGATTCCATAGACCAGATTGGGTTAGTGGGAAAGTAGGGTTATATATTTCGTGTGAGAAAGAGTAGACGAAACTTTTCTAAGTTGATGTGGAAAATCCTAAATCTGGAGCAGCAGAAAGGGAAATGGGAGTTTTTAGAGGCATTGGGGTTCCAGCCAGGGTAGCAATTTCATGGACAGTTTTGTATGTAACATATTTTAGAGAAAAGGAATAAAACGGATTTTGCGTACATATTGAACAATCCACCTACATCAAGTTGATAATTAGGTATACAGGGGACAATTTTGATTTGTTTCCACAACATACCTCTTTATTTTCCTTTAATAAATTTGGAAAATGATGTTATTTGAAAGAACTAGAAACTTTTGATTAGAAGCCAGTAAATCTGGAAAATGGAGATTTGTTCAATGACTAGAAAAGTCACAGGTAGCTATAAAATTAGGAAAATTAAGTGATTTCTTCTATTTATAGTATTTCTTAGCCTTGGAGAAAGCAACCTGTTATGTTCAGGGGATTGTTTTATGTATTAGATCCTAAAATGTATTTAAAATTAATTTCAGATTCTTTCAGTGACCACTATACTCACTTTGAAAGAGTTGTGAAGGCTCTTCTGATCAATGCTTTAGATGAATCATTTCTGGGAACATTGTATGGTAAGTTAGTAATATGGCTGGTACAACTTTTTTCCCCCAAATTAAAAAAAAAAATCCATTTTATATATTAAACAAAACCCTAGGAGACCCATTGTTAAGGCCCTCTACCTGCTTCCTCTAGGATCAGCTTCTCCAGACTTCTAATCACATAAAATACTTGTTAGTGCTTATTATTTGTGAATGTGGAAAGTCCAAAAGAAATATGTATGTGATGATTCCCTATCCTTAGAGAGTTCACAGTGAATCTGAATACAGCATATATACTCATAAAAGAGCAGGGTAGATCAGCACTCATGAGCTGTCCAGCCTCTCTAAGCTCCTCAAATCTCATCAAAAGTTAGATGCTGTTTTATGCTATTGTGCCTTTGCTCATGCTGTTCCTCCTTAGAATATAATCTCTTTCGACCCTGCATTTTCCAGGTGAGTGTAAATTCATTCCACCATGAAAGCTATCTATGACCCACTCAAGTAGTATTTGTCACTCCTCATTTGTGCGATCATTATTCTGAGCATGGTGGTCCTGATGTGTGTGCACTCTTCATATATGTATTGAAAGTATATTCCTGCCTTCCTTTCAAGAATCTGAGAAGAAACTTATATATATACTTACCCCTTGCATCTAGCACTGAATCTGGCACTTAAGACTATAAATATGTTTGTTGAATATGTACCTAAATGCCAAAATAAGATTTCATTCACAATTTATTGAACACGTATTTTTATCGCGTGCTGACTAAGGCCATGCATTATTTGAGGGCTAAGGATATTGCAGTGGCTATGACATACCAGTTTCTTCCCTCATGTTGTTTAAAGTCTAATGGGAAAGACAGACAATAAGTAAACAAATGTATAGCATAGTATGATTTCAACTAGTGATTAATAGTTGAAGAAAAATAAAGTAGGGTAAGGAGATCAAGAACAATAATGCATAGTCTACCTTAGTTATATTGGTCAAAAACAGTCTCTCAAGAGGTGACTTTTGAACAGAAACCTGAAGGGAGGGAGGCTATAATGCATGGATCTAGCAGAGAACAGAGCAAGTGCAAAAACTCTTAGGAAAGAGTTGTCTTGTGTTCTAGGAACAATGAAGAGAAGGCCTGTGTGGCTCCTTCTTTTCCCTAATGCTCTGATGGAATGATTCTTTTTTTACTTCATGACAACTGTTTTTTAATTTTAAAATACTTCTAACCAGTCAACTAAGTATCTTCCTAAAACTATGGGCAAGAAATCTTTTAAGTATTCAGTTATTTAAGTATTTCATGAGTGCAGAGTGATTGATTTTGTTGTTCCTTTAAACAGATGGCACCAGGCAAAAATCATATGCACGTGATATGCTGACATCTCTTCATTATCTGGACAACCGCTTTGTTCAGCCTCGTCTAGAGAGCTTATTCTCTAGAAGTCGTTGGAAAGAGCAATATAAGGTGTGCAGTTTTATTTGTTTTTCAATCTGGTGTGGGCGGGACAGGATGAGAGACCTCAAGATTTCAATAATCAGTCCAACTAAATAATCTTCTAAATTATTGGCATTTTTATTTTTTAAATTATGTCTCACCTATTCTGAAGGCTAATTTTGTTTTAATCATTTATACTTATCTTTATCCTAATCATTCTAAATGATGAATAACTTTAGAACATGTCTAGGGCTTAGCTCATCTGTTAAAATGTGGAGATTGTCTCACAAGATGTTAATTGTTTCAGAAAAGAAGTTGTTAAAAGAGGTTTGAAAAACAATGGCTTTAACTTAAACTTAACTGGAGGACATTTTAAAGAGCATTAATAATGTGAATTTATACTGTAAATCTTCAAGGGGGTGGTATAGAATGTAATATTTTTCAAGTTTGTGTTTTACTGTGTGGCTCCTTTTCATAAAATATTTATCACCTCCTAGGATAATTGATTTCCATAATATAATTTGGAAAATACTGGCCTAGGTTGTCTTTGACATCCTTCCCCACCTTAAGATTTTATAATTCTACCAATTTGGGTAAAGCATCTTTTAAATTTATAAGGTTTACAGTATTTGATTTCATGTTATCCTCTTGATTTCTATTTTGTGATCTCTAATAGTAGAGGATATACTATATGATTTTTAAGGTGTTTTTTCTTTCTCTCTCTCTCTACTTCTAATGTTCTATCTTCTGATGATTAGCAAGAAGAAAAATGGCAAGATAAGAAGTTCAAGTTTCCTATAGTCTTACTTTAAAAGGAAATATTTACTTACTTTGAAGATAAAGTAGATAGTACATCTTATAGAACATGATATAAATATTTTTATTTCAATAGAAAATTCATTGACTACTTAATTTTGACAAGTAATTTACATGCAAAGTAAAGTATTGTGTTTAATCTTCAAAGTTAAAGCCGTGAGGAAGGCACTGTTATTTCCTCCATTTTAGTGTTGAGGAAACTGTAAGTCAGAAAAATTGAGTGAACATAGATTACATAGCTATTGTAGAATTAGCCAGGCCAGTACTTAAACCTAGAAACCTTAGGTTTCTAGGGTCACTCTTATTCCAAAACCCATACCACTGTGCTATATTTATTATGCTTTGCCATACTAGGGAAGGTTATGCTGAATTTGGATACCGGTAACCCAATGTTGAAATAATAACTGTAAGATAGAACAAAATATTAGCTTAAATATTTAGAGACATAAATGATTCAGTACAGTCTCGGTCAAGATAAGCTAGGTTATGCTGTAAAAATTAAATAATATGACAACCAAATAAACCAACAACAAAAATCTCAATAGCTTAACCCCAAAACTTTATCTTTTTTTTTTTAAGAATTATTTTATTGTTTGAGAGAAGATGAGAGAGAAAGAGAGAGTAGGGAGGAGGGCCCACAGCAGTCTCCATAATTGTACATCATTAGTTGTGACATGGTTTCATTCCACACAGGTGGATGTGGAGCTGCAAGAGGTGGGAATGGAACCCGGGGCATCCCATGTAGGAGGTGAGAACCTTCACCACCATGCCACCCTGGTGATTACCAGTTGAGTCACAGTTCAGCGTATGGGTTTGCACAGGCTGGGGCTGGGAATCTAATTCCAGACCTTGTGATTGCCAGACAAGCACTCATCTGCTGAGCTATCCCAGCATCCCCCCAAAACTTACCTTTAAATTATATGTGCAGTGTGAGTCCCCAGAAGTGCTCTGCTTACTGAAGTCTCTCAGAGAACTAAGCTGATAGAGCTTTCCACTCAGCATGTGCTTGCATGAGTGACACAGAAGCAAGAAGGGATGGTGATTAGTCACCTATTCACTCTGAATGTCAGCCCATAAGTGACATGTGTCATGAAGTGTCATGAAATATGAGAAGTATTAAAGATAGGCAAGAGACAATACTGTTGTGACTCATACAAGGTAAAAAGGAAACTATCAGTATGTTGGATATTGAATTGCTATCAGACTGATGGAGAATGTGGATGTGGATAGTAGCCCTGCTAATATCCTCATTGTGTACAGTTCAAATACTGGAGTAAAACTTCACCTATACTACTAATTAGAACAGTGATATCTAACACAGGCCTAGAGCAAAAACAAAA
>PVKE010042499.1:0-13734 GCA_004027555.1 Craseonycteris thonglongyai
TTCTCTTTTGGATTTCTTGTTTCTCGGTCAAGTTCATGGCATTGCCATTTGTGAAGAGACCTTCCATTTATCGTATCAATGTACGGTATATTACGGTATGTTCGAAAAATGTCATTCATTAAAAATTTAATTAAAAAAAGAACTGGTGTTGCCTCGGAAGTGGGGGGTAGTCTTATACAGTGAATATAGGCCTAAACCTTGTATGTTTTAACTGTAAAATTAGGGGGTCGTCTTATACGCCCGGTCGTCTTATACGCCGGAAAATATGGTAGATCTTTTTAGTCAAGCCATCCCTTAAGGCAGGAATAGAAGAGACTTCCCTTGAGAAATGTTTATATACTTCATACACCTGACAGTGTAAAAACTTATTTTTAAAGACTTCTGCTGGCTCTCTGTAGTCCACAGTGTCCAAAGCTTGCCGCTCTCTGACCTTATATATTTCTCACTGTATACTGTATTGTCCAGCCACACTGAATTTTTTTCCCCAAATACAATTTTTTTTTCTGGAACCCATGATTTTGCACATGCAGTCCTTTCTGCCTCAAATGTCCTTGCCATCTCTCCCACCCAAATCCTATCTGTCCTTCAAAACAGTGATCAATGAAGGTTTATTTCTTCCACCAGGCAGGAAAAAGGTGCTCTATTCTTTGTTCACACATAATATTGGTCATATTTCCTTATAGTAACTTATGCTAGTATATTAAAATTATCTGTTTACATCAATATTTCTTTTTCTTTTGGAAGTCTTGAACTCAGTTGAGAATCTAATGAGAAATTAATCTTCTCAGAAAAACATACACCCTAAGTTTTGCTTATGATCTCATTAAGAGCCCCCCTCCCCAAGCCCATCCATCCCATGGACCCACATAACCAACCCCTAGCTTACATATTGCCTCTCCAATAAATCTATGACTGCTTATAGGACAAAGAACATTTTTATTATTAATTTTTATAATTCAATACTGTGAATTAATTCCTCACTCATTTTCAAAATTCCCCAAAGTAATGTTAATCCCCATTTTATTAATGAAAACCTGGTGGGGCCATTTATGATAAAAAGTTAAATCTGTAGACTTAACTAGCTTAATTGAATGTTAAAGAAAGGCACTGTGGAAATCTCAAGGAAAGTTGATTGGCTTTTTAATGTGCAGGTGTGTTTTATGAATTGCTGAGTGGAGGTGTGGAAGAGTAACATGAGAATGAGACTAAAGGAAAAAAAGACAGCTGGGTCAGGTGGCCTTAGGACTCTAGGAATTTACAGCTGTGCATATCCAAGAGCTGCTGTTAGAGCCAGAAAGGGTAGAAAAGAACAAGAACCAAGAAAAAGCCAGCAGTAAGGGAGGCTTGAAGATTCAACTCAGGGTCTAGAGGTGGTAGCAAAAATTTTAGAAGTCTTTCAGGAAGTAGAAAAGGTAATGACAATGTAACTAGTTTTTCATAAAGCAGAACTTATTCAATGTAGAGGACTGTTCTTTAGTCTGAGATTCTCTCCTAACTTTTTGATGTAAAAATGTCCTTCTTTTCAAATGATGCCAATCGAGTTAGCCATTTTTTTTTTAAGATTTATTGTTTGAGAGAAGGTGAGAAAAAGAGAGAGAAGGGAGAAGGACCCAAAGCAGTCTCTATAGTTGTACATCATTAGTTGTGACATGGTTTCATTCCACACAGATGGATGTGGGGCTGCATGGGGTGGGAACTGAACCGGGGCCTCCCATATGGGAGGCAAGAACCTTCACTGCTATCCCAGTGGTTACCAGCTGTGCCACAGTTCAGCTTATGGGCCAGCGCCAAGGCTGGGATTTGATCCTTGGACCTCAAGGTTGCAAGGCAAGAGCTCAAACTATTGAGCTATCCCAGCATCCCTAAGTTGGCCATTTTTTTTAATATCCTTATTTGGTAAAATATAATGTTGGGGACCCATGTTGATTAATAAGACTTTTTTTTTTTTTTGTGGTGTCTTTTATTGATTCGTGGAATCTAGAAGTCCAATTAGAACTGTGCTAGGAAAGTTTACATTACAGTTTCAATCTATTAAGACAATAGGCTAGAGAGAAAAATGGAGCAAGATTTCGGGAAATAGTGCCAAGGGGAAATGATGAAGACGGAACCCCTGAAAGGACTGGTTCAATTTTAAATCTGTGCCAAGAAAAAAATAATTAAACCAATTAATGTGTGCCTAATCTATTTTTTTAAGATTTATTTTTATTGTATTTGACAGCGAGTGAGAAAGAGAGACAGACAGAGAGAAGGAAGAGGGCCCAGAGCAGTTTCCATAGTTGCACGTCATTAATTTTCTACAGTTTCATTCCACAGGAATGATGTGCAGGGCAGGAACTGGCCAGGGGCCTCCCACATGGGAAGCACACCCCCGGGCAGGAGCCAAAGCAGGGGCCTCCCACATAGGAAGCTCGCCCCAGTGAGAACTGAACTGGGGGCATACCTCAGTTCAGAATATGGGTCCACATGGGCCAGGGCTGGAATTTGATGCTCGAACCAGACGGCTGCAAGACTAGCACTCAACCCACTGAGCCATGCCAGCATCCCTAGTCTAATTTATTTGTGGTAACTTTTATGGATAAATCCTTCCCTTTTTGGTCCTTGGATGGTAGCCACAGATAAGTAAGTAAGACAAGACTATAAGAGGCCATGTCCAATTTGCTCAGAAAGGCTAACCAGAATGTTTGTCAATGCAAGTGTTAACTTAGAATTTCTGAGGCATAGTAATTCCATTCTTGTTCCAGGAGTGGGGGAAATATTTACTTTTTGCTCAGTTGGCAAAGGCTTTATAATACTATTAGTGATCTATGGAGTAGGTTGCCTGTGTAATAACTGGCACATGGGGTTGGGCTCACAGTAGGAGCTTAGCAAAGAAATGAAGGCATTCTAACCAGGGGCCCTGACATCAGCATCATTTCAGTCAGGTCCTGTGACAGATGGACAGATGATCTGGGTTCTAAAATCCTTCATCAGGGAAGTGGACTTTCCCTTCCTTCCATGCTCACTCTTCAGTACTCTTTAGAGGCAGTAAATGGGACTTGCTGCCCATCACAGGGCAAAATCTGATCAGCTAACACTGCCCCACATCTCTGAAATCCCAGCTAAGCTGCATCCTGATGTAGGCCCAGTCCTGTAACTGAAATGTTTAATATACTAAAAATTGAATGTAACAAAACAACTTAAGGAGCAACTAAACATGTTATCAAATAAAACATCATTATAAAATGATTCATTGAAGTGTTCCTTTTAGGTATTGTTTCTCTAGTACATTTAACTACTCTATTTAATAAATTTGATTGGCACACAATGTTTAAAATGTATCTACTGTTTAGCATAGAAGATGTTATTTTCTTCTTTGTAAAATGAGTAATGCTATCTACCACATAGGATTGGTGTGAAGATCAGTTGGATAACATAGGTAAAGTGCTTAGAACAGTGCTTGCTTGTTACATAGTTTGCCTTCAGTAAGTATTGGTTATCATCATTATTATGACATCAAATATCTGTAAGTTCTACCACATGCCAGGCAGTTCTAGGAACTGTAGAAATAACAGTGACTAAGAGACAAGAAAGGTCCCTGGGGAAGCCAGGATGGCTCAGTGGGTTAAGCGCTCGTTTTGCATCGCTGGGGACCAAGGATCGAGTCCCGGCCCCGGCCCGTGCAGAACCATATGCTGAACTGGGGAGTTCCCCCAGTTCAGTTCTCTCTCTATCTCTGTCTCTGTATCTCTCTCTCTCTGTCAAAAAAATAATAAAATAAATAAAACTTAGAAAAAAAAAAAAAGAAAGGTCCCTGCTCTTATGGAGCTTCCATTCTAGTTGGGGGGAGAAAAAAAAAAAAAAAAAAAAAAAAAAAAAAAAAAAAAAAAAAAAAAAAAAAAAAAAAAAAAAAAAAAAAAAAAAAAAAAAAAAAAAAAAAAAAAAAAAAAAAAAAAAAAAAAAAAAAAAATATATATATATATATATATATATGTCAGGTGACAAGTAAAACAGAGAAAAATAAAGCAAGATAAGGAAAATAGGAAGCATAGTTCAGGGGAAAGTTGTTACTTTTATAGGATGGATGGTCAGGGTAGCCCTCTCTGATAAGGGAACATATGAACAGAGACTTGAAGGAAGTGAGGAAATAAGTTTTGCAGTTATCTAGGAAAAGTGTGTCCTAAGACATTATTGAATTAAAAAAAAAAGCTACCTACCAAAATAAGATCTAGGTATGTAACACAGAATGACAGGGTCTGAACAGAAGCTATGCCCCACCCAAGATAGGCCTCAGTTCCAATCAAGTGTTGCTATGAGAAAATGTGGACCCAGTATTGATCTATTTTTTTTTTTTTAAGAAAAACTGTGTCTGGAATGTTTTTGGTTTTTTTGGGTTTTTTTTACATAGAGACACAGATAAGGGGGAGGGCCCAGAGCAGTCTCTATAGTTGCATGTCATTGGTTTTCTACATAGTTTAATTCCACAGGTAGACATGGGGCTGCGCAGGGCAAGAACCAGGCCAGAGCCTCCCAAATGAAGCTCTCCCAGGTCAGGAGCTGAACGAGGGGCCTCCAGCATGGAGCTTGTCCCAGTGAGAACAGAACTGGGGGCATGGGCTGGGGCCACATGGGCTGAGGCCGGGATTCTATCCTCAGACCCCGGGGTTACACGACAAGTGCTCAACCCACTGAGCCACCCCGGCATCTCCTGTATCTTGAATTTTTCATGTGAATTGTCCTAATGTTTATAATTGTGTAGGCATAAATGTATATGTATATATACATATGAATATATGTATGAATATATATATATAAATATTTTATTTTTATTGTTTATGACAGACAGAGAGACAGAGAGAATGGGGAGGGCCCCGAACAGTCTCCATAGTTGTACATGATTGGTTTTTCCACATAGTTTCATTCTACAGGTGGGCATGGGGCTGCACAGGGCAGGAACTGGGCCGGGGTCTTTACCCCAGTGAGTACTGAGCTGGGGGCACTCCCCAGTTCAGCATATGGGTCCGCATGGGCCGGGGCCGGGATTCGATCCTCGGTCCCTGGGGCTGCAAAGTGAGCACTTAACCCACTGAGCCATCCCGGCTTCCCCTGAATATATATATATATATTCATATATATATATATATATATATATACACACACACACATATATATATATATATATACACACATATATATATGAATATATATATATGAATATATATATATATATATGAATTTTTTTTTTTCATCAAAAGACATGTAAGAATGTTCAGAGGCATTATTTATAGTAGCTCCAAACGAAACTACCCAATTGCCCATCATTAGAATGGATCAGCTATGGCAAAGAATGGTTTCTACACAGCAATGAGAAGGAACCAATTACAGTTTCACATACTATTATGGGTGAATCTCACAACATAATGGAAAAAAGCCAGTCACAAGAGTTTAAAAATAAGTTACTGTAAATTAAGCTATGATGTTAAAGAGCAAGAAAGTGGTCACCTTGGATAAGGTAAAGTGCTGGTAATGTTTTATTTTCTTGATCTGGAAGCCAATTTCACGGGTGTGTTCAGTATGTTAAATTTATCAAATTGTACAGCGATTTCTGACTTTCTTGTATGCATTTATACTTCAACAAAAAGTTAAAAAACAAAAAAAACATGGGCCAAACAAAGGAAGTCTTCAGGCTGAATCAGGACTGTGGGCTTCTAGTTTTGTTCTATTAGATTTCTTTAGAGAAAACATTAGAGAATTAAAAAACAAAAACAAAAACTCCCAAACTTATACTTTGAAATGCAGGTAAACCTCCCACGTATGCTTTCTTAGAGAAGCTCCCACAAAGCTCAATGAGGAATTTGTTTTCTGGGTCATTACCCAGTTTCACATTTACTCTTATTTGTAATCCAATAGTGGAGTCTTTAGGCTGGGAGGTTCCTAAGACACAACAAAAATTTCAGATATGAGTAGTTATAAAGAGGTAGTAGGAACCATACTGAAAGAAGTTATCCAGGAAACAGGCGTGTCTTACTTAGTCTGGGTCACCTAAGGTAGAAAAACTATTCGGGATGCCAGGATAGCTCAGCAGTTAAGCACTTGCCTCTTAACCATGAGGTCCAAGGTTCGATTCCCAGCCCTGGTCCATGCAACCCATATGCTGAACTGTGGCACAACTGGTAACTGCCGAAATGGTTCAGTAGCAAAAGTTTTTGCCTCCCATGCAGGAGGCCCCCAGTTTGGCTCCCACCCCACGCAGGCCCACATCCACCTGGGTGGAATGAAATTATGTCACAACTAATGATGTACAACTATAGAGACTGCTCTGGGCCCTCCCCCATTCTCTCTCTCTCTCACCTCCTCTCTCAATCAATAAATCTTTAAAGAAAGAAAAATTAATCAGGTATAAAAGATAGGCTTTAGAATATATGTGTTCTGGAGAACTTACCTATGGTCACTGCACAAGCACACTCTAAAGGTGCTTCAATTCAGGTGGTAGATGGGAGTTAGGAAGGCTGTTTTAGGTAATGACTTCTGCAAATCTCTGATGTATGCTGTGGTTTGGGTCTTGGAAGTGCCTTGGGAAGAAACTCTCAAGAGTTTAACTGACATGGGAGAAAGGTAGAGTTACTGACATAGCAGGATTTGGGAACCAAATGTGATTTGGTTAGGGAAGAAGGAATATGGATAAAGAAGTTGGAGAAAAGTAGAGCCTTCTAGAGGAAGTCAAATTGTACATCTTAGGACAAAGAAAGGTGTTCCAGGATTGGGAAGAAAACCTGGAAAGGACTCAATTAGGGCTGCCTAAAAAGAGAAATTCCAAGAACAAAGAGATTCCAAATCTAGCAGAACTAATTCCTTGCAGCCCCTGGTCTAGTGCAACCACCTCGGTTGTGACTGTAGTACATTACAGACTTTCACAAGAATTTCTCAGGGAGGAGGTATCCTAGGTGTGAGGGAACTGTACTAGGTAATTTGTCTGAAAATTTAGGGGCTAGCCTAGAATGTTTTTTCTCAGGAATGTTGCCCAAAGTGAATTACCTCATGCCTATTTTCAGAATTCATCCTTTTCTTTATCCTTCCTACCTCCTTAACATAAACCAGTTATAATTCAACCAACTAGTAATCCCTTTTTACTAGTTTTATAATCAAATGTTACCAATACTTCCCCCACACAAACTTACCTTTAGTGCCTTTTATGAAAATGGGATTAAATGCCACCACTAAAGAGTGTCGTACCACCTGAACCCAATATTAATTTCCAACATATTTGGATTAGCATTGGTCCTCCTTCTCTAATATGGACAATTGTGTAAAAGAAACCCCACATGAAGTGGCTTTGAAATCTTGAATAATCAAGTCTATTGTACATTTTCCACTTCCAAATAACTAAGAGTATTTCTGTTTTGTTGTGTATGTTTGTGGGGGGAGATGGGGCTGAAAATTGAAAAGGGGAAGAGAACAAGGTAGGGGCCAAACAGGAACATGGCCCAGGAGAGACAGCTGTACAACTAATTCTAAAGTAACAGTATCCAATCTTTTGGCTTCCCTGGGCCACATTGGAAGAACTGTCTTGGGCCACACATAAAATACACTAACATTAATGATAGCTGATGAACTAAAAAGAAAATTGCAAAAAAACTCATTTTAAGAAAGTTTGCAAATTGGGGTTGGGTTACATTCAAAGTAGTCCTGGAAGGGATGCAGGGATAGCTCAGCAGGTTGAGCCCTTGCCTTGCCACAAGGTCCAGGAATCGATTCGTGACCCCAGCCCAAGCAAACCCACATGCTGAACTGCACTGTAACTGGCAACTGCTGGGATGGTGGCAAAGGTTATCTCCAGTTCAGTTCCTACCCGACGCAGCCCCACATCCACCTGTGTGCAAAAACCACATTACAACTAATGATGTACAACTATGGAGACTGCTCTGGGCCCTCCCTTCTTCTCTCTCTTTCACCTTCTTTAAAACAATAAAATAAATCTTTAAAAAACAAACAAACAACAAAAAGTGCTGTTCTGGGCTGCATGTGGCCCACATGTGGCCCGCATGCTGCAGATTGGACAAACTTGCTCTAAGGTAGTCGTGTCCAACCTTTTGGCTTCCCTGGGCCACATTGGAAGAATTGTCTTGGGCCACACAAAAAATATACTAACATTAACAATAGCTGTGTGGGGAAGCCGGGATGGCTCAGTGGGTTGGGCACTCACTTTGCAGCGCCGGGGACCAGGGATTGAGTCCTGGCCCCAGCCTGTGCGGAAACATGTGCTGAACTGGGAACTCCCCCAGTTCAGTTCTCTCTCTGTCTCTGTCTCTGTCTCTCTCTGTCAAAAATAAATAAATAAAAATATATTTAACAATAGCTGTGAGTTAAAAAAAAGGTCTCAAACAAAATCTCCTGTTTTAAAAATTTGTGTTGGGCCTCATTCAAAGCTGTCCTGGGCCCAGGTTAGACATGCCTGCTCTAAGGCCTTTGTGGAAACCACATGACAGGAAGGTTTGGGACATTTACCTTCCACCAGTTAAACTCCAGTCCTGCACTGGATTCATCTGCTGGAAACTTGGAGAAACTGACACATGGCTCTCCAGTGGGGGTCCTCTTAGGAGAAACTGCCCATGCTACTGGCTTTGCCTGGCTCTAGAGGCAAAAGCAGGAAGAGACTAAAAAAAATTGTTTTCTTCTTGTATAAATAAGCTCAATGACTTAAAAATGGAGTACAACAAAAAACAGCCCAAAATGATCTCTCCTCAATTAGCTTGGTTACACACCTTCTCCAGTAAGTACCTCCATACCTTGCTAACCTCTGCTCCCAAACTTGGTTAAGTACTTGATCCTTTTTTTCTCAGCTCCTAGCCAAGAGCTGTATCACTGCACTTACTCCAATATGATGATCTGTTTCAATATGTCACTAGAGAAGGGCTTAAACCTTTGATAGTATGCTGAAACGTATGGACCAATTCTCAGAGTAATGCTTTTCAATGCATGAAATAAAATACATAGGATTACAAAGGAAACCAATTATATTGAAATATAGTTCTTTGCTCCAAATAACCTCTGTAGTATGAATTTCCTGAGTGCAGAAGCTGTATTTTCACCTCTGTACTGCCAGTGCCTAGCACAAAGCCTGGCAAATAGACGGTATTTATAAATGTTTATTTAATTAACGAACAGAAAGATGGCTACTGCCGAGTTAGCCTGAGGAATGATTCATTGCAAATGCTTGTGCACAAATCCAATGGCTTGCATGTTTCACCCCATTTGGGATCGTCTAGACCAGAGTTGTGAGGAAACCTCCACTCAACAATGGGTGCCATAGCATCTAGCAATTATGACAGGCTATTGGAAGACCAGGAAAACAACAAAGTTCATGTATTTCCACCAGCCAGAATATTAAGAAAGTAAGAGTAAACAGGCTCTGTCTTTAGGAGGAGGAGTTCTCTTGACTTTGGAAGCATGATGTTCATACTACTTTAAAACACTACCAATAGCTCTGATGGAAGGAAGGAAGGAACCTGAGCTGGCATGTGGGTGTCCCCTCCAGGGCTCCTCCTCCTGAACTGGGCCTCTTGTCTCCAGGAAAGAGTAAAATGTCCCTAAAAACCACATTAAGGATGATGTGCCTTCTAGGTTCAAGTGGCAGTTTTAGGTTTAGAAAGAAATGTAGATTTTGTTTATGTACCAACAGGAAACCTAAAGAAGCAAAAAATAAAAGCCACTTTCTCACTAAAGATATATAAGGGGCCAAAGGTTTGTTCTAAGCTGATTGCTACATCTATTAAATATTTTGAAAGAAAAATAAAACCCCAAATAATTTTAAAGCTGAAAACCACAACTATATGGGGTTCAGAGATCTCACCCTTAAGGCTTTTAAGACTGACCCTTCCAAGTTAGAGGGCTTCTCCAGCTGTATACAGCCATCTGAGGGAAGGCAGAACTGTTCCCATTTGCGTGACAAAAGGACTTCCAACACCTGTTGGAAGAAACATGGCTTCTTGTGGGTGCCTTCTTTAAAAAAAAAAAAAGAAAACTACAGGTCAAAGTTTTGCTTTTAATTAAAAAAAAAAACAACTTGCCACTCCTAAAGTTAGTGCTTTCTTTTTTGACCTTTAAATTGTCTGCAGTTTCCCTATATTTTCCCTAGTGCAGTAAACAATGCAACCAAAGAAATAAAAACCAGATTCCCTCTTGCCCCAAACACTGAAGACGGTCAAAGAGAAGGAACCACATCACGAAAAATGGCCCAGCTCTAAATATACGAACAACATTTAAAAAAAAAAAGAAAGAAAAGAAAAAAGATAACCCCCCTGCCCCAAAGACATTACTACTGACATTCCTGGTACATTTCCTATAATATAATGTTGCAGACAATCCTTTCCCAGGGAATGCAGCTCACTCAGGAGACATCTACTCAGTCCCTCAAGATAGGCTAGGGGTGTTGAGTCTTCCTGCCAAGTCTAAGGTTTTTTTATGCTCAATACCTCACAGAAACATCTGTGGTATAAATGGTATACATGAATCTAAAAGGGGTGAAGGCAGGCAGGCACCTGTCATTGTTTTGCAAATTAGCCAAAAAGCTGAAGACCGTGGAATCCAGGAGACAGATGCCATTAACAGTTGAGAGATGGAGGGTAGAACAAGAGGAAGCACCAAATGAGTGGCTGCTTTTGGTTCCAAAGCCAAAAAAGGGCCCCATCAAAAGGGCAGCTGGTCTGGATGAGTAACTTCCCTAGTCCTGGAGTCATGCAATAAAAATGATGGCCTTAGAGCCCCCACAACAGCCACAGTCCAAGAACCAGAGCAATTTACACCACATCACACAGTTCGCAAATGAATGGACTAAACCTAGTTTAGGAAGGTAAATGCTTTGACCAAGTTGGGGGGCAATGTTGGCTTGAATCCCAAAGCACAGCTGGGATATCCCTGAATTTCTATTTCTGCAAAGCCACAGGACCCTGATACTACCTTGCTTCATGGAGATGTACCCTCCCACTTATCACTGGCCTCCTCCAAATGGCATCCATGGTGTAACTCTCAGAGATATCAAGTGCACTTTTAGAAGTAAAATAATTTCTCTGCCCATCCTGGCCAAAGCATTTCCCTTTTTAAGCTACTGCTCCAAGAAGCAGAGTTCCCTTCCAAGTAGAGTTCAACTTCCTTTTGGTTCAGAGTTTTGCACTTGCCTCTGAGGGCCCTTTCTAGGATACAAAATAAAGTATCCTTCTGTATCATGTGTGAGTGGGCTGCCTTCCAGTGTCAGGTCTGTGTTTTGGGGTTTGGTCAATGCATCTTTACAAGGATAAAACCACATGTGTACACAGACAGACTAGCCTGGAAAGGGGCTTTGTAGATAGGGTTTCTGGTTATCTTGATGCCTCTCTAAAAGAAATAACTTTCTTGCTATATGAAGATTAGAACATTGAGTGACCTACTCTCAACTTCTGGAAGGAAGCGTGTTTTTGTCCATTTTTCAATGAGGGAGTGGGAGGGACCCAACTTTCAGTTACAGCAAAGAGATTTTGTTTGAAAAAAACAAAAAAGATCCTATGTGGAAATGAGTGGAACAATAAAAGTAAACAAATAATTAAAATTTCAAACCAAAAACATATCTCCTGGCCCCAATATCCCCAGTTAATCCTCTAAGACCACAATTTCCACATTGTGGACTTGATGCTGATGTTCTTCCATTTCAGCCACAACTTTCTCCTCAGTCCTCAGCTCTGTCTCCAAAATAACTGCTTTGCCTTCAGTATCCTCAGCCTCGGGGTCTGGGGCTGGGTCAATTTCAATGATGGTCTGCCCATCCTCTGAGGTGCTTTCAACAGCCTGGATTGCTGAGGTCAGGCCGGACTCCATGGCCACCAACTCCACAGGGCTTACCATAGTGGTCATGTTGCCCAGGGTACTCCCATCCTGCATGGCAGTAGAGCTTAGCAGTGCCAAGCTAGACGAAGGGTGGATGGTCACTGTGTCTGGTGAACTGCTCTTGGCAGAGGAGACCACTGTGGCATAGCGGAAGAGCTGAGGACCAGAAGGCAGTGTGTGGACAGTCACAGGACTAGAGCCCTGGCTGAGGGTGGCCACTGGAATATTGCCCATGGAAAATGACTGACCCACTGGGGTGATGGTGATGGGTGAGATGACGGTGAACTGAGGCTGTTGGACAGGAGGAGAGGGGCTCAGGACGGTGGTGGAGGCTGGCCGCTGGAGCCGGGGCCTTTTTGGAGGCTTAGGAGTGCTTACAGGCATCAGTACCACATTTTGAACCGTCTGGGATTTCAGCCTGTGATCCTGAGCTTGCTTCTTCTGCTCTTCCAACTGACGTTCCAAATCTATGGAAAAAAAGACAGACTTTGTGTGGAGGGAAGTACAATCTTGGGATGGGAGTGGGGAGACCTGAGGCATTGTTCTGGTCTTGTCACTATGTAACTTCAGGAAAATCACTTCCTTGTTTTCATGAAGAAACTAGACTAGATGATATTTTCAATCCCTCCAGAAATTACATTTCATTGTGTGATTATAGGCAGGGAAACACTTCAGAATCATTTTAGTCTGTGATTCCATTGCAGCTCAAATGTAAGAAACTCATGTGGCATTTTGTCACCTGTCACCAAAATGCAAACCCCCAGAAGCCCCCAGTTGGTCTAGCAATTTATATTTTCTGGCGTATAAGACGACCCCCTAATTTTACAGTTAAAACATAGGTTTAGACCTATATTCGCTGTATAAGACGACCCCTTAATTTTACAGTTAAAACATAGGTTTAGGCCTATATTCGCTGTATAAGACTACAGCGGGGGTAGTCTTATACAGCGAATATAGGCCTAAACCTATGTTTTAACTGTAAAATTAGGGGGTCGTCTTATACGCCCGGTCGTCTTATACGCCTGAAAATACGGTATTCCCTGCCTGGGTCTACAGATGAAAATAAATCTGTACAATCCCTCTGGAACTTCCATGGGCCTACAAAGGAGCTACAATGGTCACTCAGGAACATAGTGATTCCCAAAGTGTCCCTCAAGACAAGAAAATCATGCTGGTGAACCAAATGGCCTTAGTCTACCATTAGCCCCTAGAGAATTCTGCAGAAAGTTACAGAAGAAGTTCCTAAGAACTACAGAACTGAAGGAGGTCTAGAGCTCCCACCCTGCACAGCTCCCACCCACCTGTGTAGAACAAAACTGTGTCAAAAACTGATGCGTGCAACTATGGAGACTGCTCTGCGCCCTCCCCCTTCTCCCTGTCTCTCTCTAAGTTTCTCTCTACCTCTGTCAAAAAAAACAAAACAATAAAATAAATCTTAAAAAACAAAAAAAGAAAGTTCAAGTTGGAAAACAACACTGGATTAGGACTAAGAAGACAAGAGTTCTACTTTGGGTTTCACTGGCAAATAGTGATATGGCCCTAAGCAAATCATCCTCTCTGTCCCTCTACTGGGTCATTGGTAAAATAGGGATAATAGCCCATAACATTCTTAGGAGGACCAAATGAAAAAAGGGCATCTCTGACAGTACTTGGTAAACTGAGTTAAAACTATAAAACTATAAACTGGGTATAAAAATAAGTTTAGGGGAAGCCGGGATGGCTCAGTGGGTTAAGCGCTCACTTTGCAGCCCTGGGGACCGAGGATCGAATCCCGGCCCCGGCCCGTGTGGACCCATATGCTGAACTGGGGAGTGCCCCCAGTTCAGTTCTCACCGGGATGAGACCCCGGCCCAGTTCCTGCCCTGTGCAGCCCCTCCCACCTGTGGAATGAAACTATGTGGA
>PVKE010042500.1:0-13724 GCA_004027555.1 Craseonycteris thonglongyai
TTTCATTTTCATCAGCATCACGTTTATGTTGCAGAAAAGGCTCATCCTCATTAGGAGAGGGGAGGAGGTGAGATTGGAAGCGGGAGTTCTGTGGCAGATTCTGTCATCACATCCCCCACCCCAGCCCTGACTCAGCCACAGTTGTCATTAATCTGTATTTCGCTCCTGCTTTCATCCTTTATTTGCTGTTTGTCATTGTTGGAGAAGGATCCTCTCTCTTAGCACATTTGGAAACCTATTTCACTGTAGAGGAGAAGGGAACAATACAGGTTTTCATCTCAGACTAATTATGCCTTCAATACACTGATGCTAAATAAACCAAGAGGAAGGTAGTTGGAAGTTCTTGATGTGACATTCCCAGTTTTGAGAAAAACGGATGTTCACTTGAGGATCTGGGAAGATAATCCATATCCCTGCAACTGACCAATAAAGCTGGTTCCAGGAGTCTGAGTGACAGCTGGGCCACGCCTCATCCTGCAGACATAGCCTGAGCATTCTCTGTGAACCGGTCTGCTCCTTGTTGGCCTGGCTTGTGCTCTGTCCTCACGTAGTCTGACATGATGACTCTTGTGTTGTCATCTAAAGTATTTAGTGCAGTTCAGGTTTTGCAACAGGAGGCTTCTGCCTGCAGCCCCATCCCTGCCACCCGTGAACTGGACTTTGGGCAAGGACTTTAGTCTTTGTGACCGTCCATTTTCTCCTCCATCAAAGGGAGCTGGCTCCTCATAGTGCTTCACAGGGTTCTTGGGAGAATTTGATGAGACAATGTCTATAACATGCCCCAGAGCATGGAAGGTTCTGCAGAAGTTTCCATTGTCTTTCCAAAATATGGTACCTTTCTGCAAAT
This sequence comes from Craseonycteris thonglongyai, assembly GCA_004027555.1. NCBI lineage: Eukaryota > Metazoa > Chordata > Mammalia > Chiroptera > Craseonycteridae > Craseonycteris > Craseonycteris thonglongyai. Next base: position 848 of record PVKE010042500.1, read on the forward strand.
TAGGGCTGTGCCTGTCATGAGTGTTTCTTCCCATAGTTTGAATGTTTTGACTTTCTTCAATGGCAGGACTGATGGACCAGCCCAACTTTGGTTTTTGTTAGCCTGGGAAGCTGTGCACACCAGACCCACTTCCTTTCTCATATAAATGCTCTCACCAAATGCAAACGTAATGGAGAACTGAAGCAGTTGAGTGTGTCTTAGGTATGTATCTCCTTTATCCTTCCAAGGCGCCTCTTCTCTACCTGTCACGTGGGGTGAGAACTGCCCCATCTAATCTATAGTACACACTCATATATGAGTGTAAGGAGAATGAGACAGGGAACAAGAGTTCTTCAGGCTAGAAAAGTCTCCCAGTTCCAAATGACTGCAATGATTGGGACAAAATTAGGGTGACCAGACGTCCCGCTTTTGGCGGGACAGTCCCGATTTTTAACAATTTGTCCCACATCCCGCAGCATTTTAAAACTGTCCCGATTTTTGGAAAGAATGCACGACAAGCTAGGGAACGGTGGGAGATAGACCAAATTTTTTATCAAGAACCCCCTCCCCGCTGGTCAATGGTGTCCTGCTTTACCAATGTTAAAATCTGGTCACCTTAGATAAAATCCACGTTTTGTTGCAACTATGCTTAATGCATTGCTCTCCCTCTGCAGTCTGGGAGCTCTAGGACAGAGGCTGGGTGTGGCTGATTGGATGTTTGCTCTCAGTTCTTCTCACTCCCTGCTGTGGTCTTGTGGGAGATGGAGTATACTTGCTGTGCTTTGGCTTTGGGTTTGGCCATGTGGCTTTCTTTGGCCAATAGTATGTAAGCAGAGATGACAATGTGCCAGTTCTGAGCCTGGACTGTGAGAGATATTGTTGTGTCCACTTCTCTGGAGTTTCTACCACTTTCACCTTCAAGAAGAGTAAAAATAAGACCTGGACAGTCTACTGATCCCAGGAGGATGAGAAATATAAGGGACAGTCCAGAGCCACTGAGCTGACTCACAACCTTGCAGTGAGAAACAGCTCTGCTCCCACCAACCTGAACAACTGTGAGGATGAGTGATGGCTGTTTTAGCCACTGAGCTGTGGGTGGTTTGTTACACAGCCTTATTTTGGCAATTTCTCTTTCTCTTTGCACATCAGATGTGCTCCTTTCTGCCTTTATCTACCATGTCCTGTCAGAGGCACAGGCCTCACTGGAGTTAAGGGAATGGATGAAAACCAAACCATCTTGGAGCAAGATAAACAAGAAGTCAAAATTGTCTTGTGAAAGATACTCGATCTATAACCATGGCTGCAGGAATGTTTGCTCAGAAAAGGGTCAGGAAGAAAGCAGAAGAAAGACAATGAAGGGAATGTGGAATGAATGCTTGGATTTCTTTGACGTGGAAGAAATTTGGGCCTGGGCACGGGGGAGAACAGATAATGGCGGGGAGGGAAGTGGGGGGGGGGCTCTGACAGGAGAGTGGGCCATGCTGGGGATTGAAGAAAACTAGCTGGATTGGGGGGGCAGTGGGGGGCGGGGAGGCCTACCCTGGAACAACCCAGGAAACCAAGTGATCAAATACAACTGCCAGACTGTCAGGCACCTGTGGACCCTGTCATGTGGGGCTTTTTCTAAAAGGTGCTGACAGAATTTTGAAAGTGATCAAAGACTTCCCCTGTTAAACACAAGACAGACAAATCAAAGAATGTGGGAAATCAGAGAGACTAGAAATAAGGCAAATAAGAAAATGTAAACAAAACCATGCAGAAAAGACTAGGGGAGTCTGGTGTAGGTGGTGGGGTGTGAGGGCTGGTGCCACTCCATGGCTGAGGCTGCCTCAGTGGAGGTAGAGCTAGGGCCTGGAATAGTGCCTGTTCAAGTGTGTGTGCACACGTATGTATATATGAGTGTACGTGCATATACCTGCATGCATGCACACACACATGCATGCAGGCAGGTGTGCGCATGCAGACATACATGCGTGAATGGGCACACACGCACATATGAACGCATACATGCGCACACACGTGTGTGCATGCACATGTGTGCGTGCTTGTGTAAACACCTCTTCTAATGGACATTTCCAGTCCCAGAGGAGAGAAGGGCAATTTGGTGGGCAAAGCTCCATTCCAAACAAGTGATAATAACAGCTAATACTTGTTCAGGCTTACCACAGGCCAGGCACTTTCAGACCACTCTTTGTGTCTTGTTTCATCAAATCCCCTCAATTACAGAAGTTTTTTTTTTTACTGTTTATCCTCTTAATTATTTGGAGGAAACTTAGGTGCAAAGAGGTTAGGTGATCTGCCCAGGGTCTGGGCTGGCAGCTGGCTTAGGGTTGTCCTGCAGGGTCAGTGCTAACACTTGTGCTGCTTGTATGTTGCACAACTTCGTGGGACACCCTTCCTATCATGGTCACTGTAGCTGTGGATAGTTACCACGACACACTTGCAGCTGTCAGCGGTCTTGTGCAGAGTAGTGCTTTGGGCGGAGGCAGGGTTGTAGAGCTGCAGCCCACTCAGGGTCCCCTCCAGAGCAGAAAGTGGTGGGAATGCCAGGCTCTGGGTGGGATATGGTGAGTGGATGAGCTCCCCAGGGGCCCTGGAAATTCACAGAGATGCCCCTGAAGGTTGGTGTCTTGGCTGCCTGGTGCAGGGAGAGGCCCGGTAGATAGAAGGGAGGAAGGATAATCTGCAGGCTGCAGGGCTGTTAGCTCCCTGCTCTGTCAGCACCAGACAGTGTCAGATGCTGCCTAAGCCAGTCAGGCTCACACTCACTGAGCCATCACCAGGAGTGACATCAGGGTCCTGGCCTCGGTGTTCTTGCTGTGCCTGCACTGGGAAAAGCCGCCTTTTCCTGGGCCTGTTCTGCAAGGTGTCATTCGCATCTGCTTGGGGTTTCTGTATGCAGGTCTTGCCCCAGCCCACTCTAGGGGTCTGGATTCTCTTGCTTCAGGATTCTCTTGACCTAGAAGCCTTCTCTCCTAGGACAACACTCTGCTCCCAACCTCCTTCTTGGCATCATCAGTTCATTTTCTTCTTCCCTCCCTGGGTGCCTTTACCCTTTCACCTCAGTTCTTCAACTAGTTTAGCCACCAACTCCTACGACCTCATCCTGGAGCTCTCCCAGCCCCAGAAATGCTCCACCTCTGGGTTCTGCCATTCAAACCTTTCATCCTGCTCCACTGCTTCCCTAGACTTGTCCCTTGACCTCATTGAGACACCCCCATCCTAAACTCATCAGTAAGTGGGAATCAGAGAAATAAATGACTTGGCCCAAGTCACAGAGATTTAACTTGAGCTTTTCTGCTTTCCCCCACCCCACACCTGAAGGCAGGTTCCTCCTTACACCCTAACCCCTATTATGCTTATTTTAAAGGCATTGTGACAACACCAGGAAGAATTTCATAACCTTACCACCTAGCCCAGTCACTTTTCTCATTGTATTCTTCTCCAACCACAATGCACGTTTATTTTACAGAAGTACTCATAATCTAGATGCAATTTTGTGTTCTTTTTTTTCGACCTAACATCCTGGTTATAAACACTTCCTGTGCTGTTGCAAAGACTCCTTAATGATTTTTAATGATTGCATTGAGATGAAGAATTGATGTTCCATAATGTGCCTAATGTTTCCTGTTATTGGACATTGTGGCTGTTTCTACCTTTTCAGTCAATGTTTTTTGGGGACAATGTTTCAGTGAAAATTTTTCTATGTCATATTTCCTTTTTCTGCTGGGATTAGTGCTGATAGGAAATTTCCAGAAGTGGGTCAGAAGGGTTGGGCTGTGGGCTCCTGACGGGCATCATCTGGGTCTTGACCCCCATGCCCAGGGTTGGGCACCGTCTCCCTCCTTTTACAGATGGGAGAGCTGTCCTTTCCTGAATCTTCACACTCTGGCTTCCTTTTCCTGGAGCAGCCCCCTGGTCCTGTGCCCACTTTTGACACCTCACTAACCCCCATCATCCTTTGCAGCTCAGCCCAATCACTGTTCCTGGGGGCATCCTTTCTTGGCTGCCTTGCTGAATTGAGGTTTGTTAGACATGCACATGGCACCTGTTTTACTTGAAAGCACATGTGTCACTCTGTGATGATATGTCAGTCATACAATTATTCAACTAACATTGGTCTCACCCACTAGACTCTAATCTGTGCTACAGAGGGGAGTATGGCCACCTTTCTCCCCACAGTGCTAACTCAGTGTCTGACACACAGAAGAGTCCGACTAAGTGCTTACCAAACAGAGAATGAAGGCCCATCTGCCCAGGACACCACTGGTAAGGGGCAGCTGGCCCCTTGCCCTTTGCCCTCCCTGAGGAAAATGTTCCCCACACTACGTACTTGTGTGCCCTGGAAACTTATGTCTTAAGCTTGAGAATCAAGTGAAAGTCACTAGAGGCAAGAATAGTAAGCAACTTTGTGATGTTCTTTGGAAACAGCATGGAATGGTGAGACAAAGAGGATGTCTGTGGCTGAGGGGACGTGCATCTGGCCAGCGCTGCACTCAGTAACCATGGGACCTTGGGTAGAGCACTCAACGCCTCCGGTCTCAGCTTTCTCACTGGAACAGTGGACACATGGTGTGCCCCTCTGGGCTTGGGAATGATCTTCCCTTTTCTCACTGTCTCCTTGGGCATGTCAAAGCTGCCCCAGAGCCCATGCCATTTGGCTTTCTCTCTAGGAATTGTGAAAACACAGTCCACTATACTGAAAGTTCTCCTTCAAGTTCTGGAAGGAATGTGGTGAAATCCTTATCCAAAAGTTCAGAGCAATCCCAGTATTAAAAAAAAAAAAAAAAAAAGACTTGGGGGTGTAATTACGTGAATAAATCATGAAGTCAGAAGCGGGTGGGATTGATCCATCAGGTAAATTAATCTCAGCAGCAAGTGGAGGTGCGTGGGGGCATGGGACCTGTCGCAGGCCTGTCACCTGCTGCAGCTCTCATTCACGGTCCCAGCTCTCATTGCTGCGTTTCACCCTCCTGCCCACCCCACCTCACAGCCTTCCAGTATGCTGCCTGACCTCATGGAAAGGCCCAGGGCACACGGTCTTGGGCTCTGGAGGGTCATGAGACAAGGTGTCCGTGCTGAATTTCAACTGAACCTGACTGTGGTGTGAGCCTGGGTATCTGCATGTGTTGGAAACTGAAGGGACAGAGTCAGAGCCTTGTCCTAAGGCCTGGAGTGGAGGTTACACCAGGTCCTATCAATGAAGACATAGATGGCTCTTGGCATCCATTTTGCTGAGGACTGCCTCTGATGTATGGCATAAGTGGTTCTTTGGCCACCAAAGAGCGCGTCCTCCCTATCTGCTTGTCTGCTGCCAGTGAGGCCCGGGATGCACTGATTGTGTAGACACACCCCTGTCTGGCCCTCTTTGTAGTTGAGACCTGTACTCTGGGAGGGGACCCTAGGTACCCATCAAGCAAAGGTGTATGAGCTGGGCTCCCTTTAGGTTAAAGGATACAGGAGTGGGGGGGTCCTCTATCGGGTCTTTTCAGGAGGATCTGGAGTTTTGTAAGTCTGGGATGGGCATGGGTTCTAGGTGCACCCCAGGCTCGGAGCAGTGCTGCCTGGCATCTATGCCAGAGGAGCAAGCTCTTCCAACTGCCAGGCACATAGAGTCCTTATAACACAAGAGAGTCATCTTACAGGCAAGGAAGCTGAAGCTCAGGTGTTAAATAATCTGTACAGTTACACAGCCAGGGAATGGCAGGCTTGGGATTTGAACCCTGGTCCATGGATCTCGGAGCTTGCTCTTGTCAATCAGTGGGATGGTGCCTTATCCAGTGGAATGAGCTCCCACTTACTTCTGGACAGATTAGAGGGCATGTGTGTGCGTGTGTGTGCACGTGTGTGTATATGTGGTCAGAATTGACTCTGAGGGAGATACAAAGAGGGAGCCAATTCTCTGAGGTTTGGGATGAACACTTTGTGATAAGTGTCTAGGGATGGGGGCAGGGAACACTGAGGGATGTACCCAATAGCCATCATTGGATGACTAATTTATTTCTCAGTGTTCAGGGCTCAGCCCAACTGTGCTAGTAATGATTTTCTTTCTCCCAGTGACATAGTTGATGTCAGGGGAGGTGGGCAGTGTACCAGGGAGGCTCTGCCCTCAGCCCTGCTGCCCTTGTGGTGCAGGGCATATCTTTTCTTAAGAACTGTGGTTGGGGAAGAATGTGAGGTGCTGTGGAATGAGGGAGGTCCTGACCCTCACCCTCAGGGATGTGTTGTGTGATTGGCAGTGGACATCCCCTCCCCCCCGCTTTTGTCTGTAGCATCATCGTGATACAGGTGAGCTACCAGTTCCCTTGACTGACGCTTGCCTTTGGGAGCCAGGGCACATGAGCCAGGATGGTGGCCTGTGGATTGGGGATGCATTCAAGTCTCCTTAGGTGGCACTGAGCTGAGACTTGTGGGTAGGCAGGGGGCTATGGCCTCTATCACAGGCTTACCTGGAACTCCTGAGGGGTGCAGTATTCCCCACATGGGCCCCATGGGGAACTCAGGGCCTGCTCCAGCTTCTGGCCTCAGAAGGAGCCAGGCTGCTGTGGAAGGCTTCAGGTGGCAGAATGGCGGCCTCCTCTAGTATTGCTTCTTTTCCCCTCTGACCTCCCCCATGATGCACTGGTGCTCAGGGGTTGATGAGTGTGGAGCGTGGCAGTGTGCTAGTCCCTCCTGTTTGTCTTTCCTCACCTCCCTCCCTGCTCCCCTGCCTATCCCCAGGTCTTGTCTTCTGGTTGTGAACAGTTCGAGGGGAAGCCCAGCTCCCTTCCTCGGGGCCTCTCAACAGCCTTTCCTGGCAGGGCCTCTCCTGGACCAGGGCACTTTTGTGCTGTCGGGATCGCATTGAGAGGAATTCTGATGTGCAGTGTCTCCTTAGGGGAACGTCTGCTTCCCCCTCAGACGTAAGGCAAATGGTTTGGTGAGGTTAAGAGTCAGCTGCTAGACATCAGTCCTGGCTCTGCCTTCTTGCTTGGTGGCCATGAGCAAATGTCTCATCCTCTGTAAGCCTGGGATGGCCTGTCAGTCAAAGGGGCTGACCACCCTTTCTTCAGTGGTTCAGGTCAGAATTCTTAGTGTTATCTTTGGTAATTCTTTCTCTCACATCTCGCAATTAGCCCTCCAGCAATTCTGTCAGCTTTATCTTCAGCGTGCCTGGAATCTGATTGCTCCTGACCACTGCAGTGGCTGCCTCCCTGGTCTAAACCAGCATTGTTAAGACAACACCCTGGTAACTGGCCTTCCTGCTTGTCCTTGCCCCTCTAGACAGAAGGAACCTGCCCAAACATCGGCTGGTCATGTGATTCCTCTGCTCAGAATCTTCCCAGAGCTTCCCACCTCACCAAGGTAGTAGCTGGAGGCCCTCCCCTGACCTGAATCAGGTATACATGCTTTGCAGTGTGCATGGGGTGCTTCCCATCTAGACCTCTTGTCCCAGAAAAATTATTCACTCTTCAAATTGTCTTGGTTCACTGTACGTGAATGCATATAGCGGCTTCATTTATAATAGCCCCCAAGTAGAAACAACCCAGATGTCCTTCAGCTGGTGAATGGATAGCAAACTGTGATACACCCACATAATGTAATATTATTCAGCATTAAAAAGGAACAACCTACTGGTTAACACAGCAACGTGGCATGATCTCAAAAGCATAATCATGTGCCGAGTGAAAGAAGCCAGACTCAAAAGAATTTATACTCCGTGAGTCCATTGAAGGATGTTGAAATAGGCAAACTACAGGGGCAAGAAACTGATCAGTGCTGTCCTGGGCCAGAGGAAGGGACATTGACTATAGGAGGCATGGGGAATTGTTGTGTGTGATAGAATTGTTTTTTGTCTTCATTATGGTGTTGGTTATATGACCATTAAGTTCATCGAACTCATAGAATTTTACACTAAAAAAAATGTATCTTGCTATATGTAAACTATATTTCAATTAAAAAAATATATTCTGTTATGGATGATAAATAATATGATCACACCACCTCTAAAGTGTTACTTGATCCAGCCTTTCATGATCCCTTTGACCTCATCTGCTGTTGCCCTCCTCCTTGTTCTCCTCATTCCAGACACACAGGTCTCTGTGCTGTCCCTTGCATATGCTGTGTGGCCCCTGCATATGATTTCTACACTTGTCTCCTCTCTGCCTGGAAGAGTCTCCCTTGAGATAGTCATGTCGTTCTTCTTCTTATCTCCTTAAGTTCTTTACCCCAAAGTCTTTCTATCAGCCACTGACGGTTGGCCACATAATGCTGTGGAAGAAACCAACCCCAAATTTTATTGGCATCCAGCATCTCATGCTGGTTAGCTCTGCCAGGCTAGATTTGGGAGGTTCTTATTCCATCTGTGCATCTGCTCCCTGGCATATTGGCTGGGGTCAAGGTTGGGGGGGCAGCAACTACCTAAGGGACATGCTTTTTTGACCATGGCAGAAGCACAGGAAGGCAACTGCCTGCATAGCATATTTCAAGCTTTTGTTTGTGTAACATCTGTAAACATCCATTTGCCAGAGCAAGTGGATCTGGGCAGTATATGCCACCTGTGGGACTGAGAAGTGAATATTACCAATAATCAAAACTGCTGGGGAAGCCGGGATGGCTCAGTGGGTTAAGCATTCCCTTTGTAGCCCTGGGGACCGAGGATCAAATCCTGGCCGTCCTGGCACACGCCGACCCATATGCTGAACTGGGGCGTGCTTCCCATGTGGGAGGCTGCCAGCCTGGTTCTCGCCCTGTGTGGCCCCTGCCCACCTGTGTGGAATGAAACCATGTCGAAAACTGATGATGTACAACTATGGAGACTGCTCTGGGCCCTCCCCCTTCTCTCTGTCTCTTTCTGTCTCTGTCAAAAACAATAAAATAAATCTTTAAAAACAATTGTGACTGTCACCTTTCCAGAGAGGCCATGCCTGGTCATTCTACTAAAGCTAACCCTCAGCTTGACCTTTGCTATCCTTCCTCTCTGTTTTATTGTTTTCCTCAGTATACTCAGGTATATTTTGTTTATTTATCTTATTTATTTTCTGTGCTCCCCACTGGAGTGTAAGTTTTACCAGAGCAGGGACATTTGTCTGTTTTGTTTACTACTATATTTCCAGCACCTCAAAAGGTGCTTAATAAATATTTGGCTAAATGATTGACTGGGTTTAAGACATTATTGTGGTGATGTATGAGACATGCTTAAAGTACAGCCTGTGCCCTGGAAGTACTCAGTAATTGGTGGGGTCTTATTAGTCTGTAGTCTGAATGTTGTTGGAAGAGTCAGAACCTCAGTTATGTACATGATCACAATAATTTGCATGGTATACCTTTGAAGCAAGGGTTGTTATAATTTTGGTTTCAGAGGCACGGAGAGACTGTCAGCCGTCTAGAGTCACCTGGTGAGCCAGGATTTCTTTGACCCAGAGGTCATGTGTTCACCCAGTGCCATGCCGCCTCTGTACCTTCCTTCATGCCAATTGCTAGGCTCTGGCCTCTCCCTGCACCAGAGTCCCTGTAGAGTCAGAATCAGTGATCAGATCAGAGCCTAGTCCCTTGGGGCAGTTGGCCCCAAACACCCCTTGCAGCTTCCTGGGAGCCGGGTGCAGTGTGTGGCTTTGGGGACACTGGTGGCTGCTCTGTGCCATATTAAACCACTAGTGTCCTCTGTGCACTGAGACCCCAGAAGGGCAGCTCTCTGCAGACTCTGAAGTGGTCAGACTATGAGGATGGGTGGCTGGGAAGAGAAGATCAGAGACACGGGTTCAGGGAAAAATGTAGGCTCCTTTTGCTGAGGACAAAGTCCATGGAGGGAGGGCTTGGCAGTTGGGGTGTGGTAAAATGTATGAGTCATTCTGCTTGGTCTGGTGACCCCTCATGGATGATACCGGGCTAGAGGAGTCAGACTTCTCACATGTGAAACTTCAAGATGAATTTGACCTTGAGTAATGGATTCTGCCCTGATGAAGGGACAAGGGGCCTGGGCTGTGCCCCCTCAGTGCCTTGTGCATGCTTTTGTGAGGGCCCTGCCATGAGGATTGGCAGCTAGTGGTGTGTCTGTCTGTTTACTCTGAAAGACTATGAACTTCTGCTCGTCACTGCATTCCCAGGGCCCAGCAGAGTGACCCCAAGTGCATCAGCAAGTGTTTGAGAAATGAACGATTTCTATGCAGCTGGGCACTGTGCTGAGCTTCGCACATCCATGATCTCATTAGACCTTTCACCTGTCTTGGGGGAAATTGCAGCTGTTATCCCTGCTCTTATCACTTGTCAGGGGCAAGCTGGTTTGCAGACTTGGACTCATAACCACTGTGCTGCCTTGCTTCCTGAAACTGAAGGACAGACACATTCTGGTCCCAGTCCTGCTTGTTAGTGGTCATGTGACCATGGAAAAGCCAATCTCATCAGTTTGGACCTCTGCTTTCTGCTCTGTGAACTGGGGATTACAAATCCCATTAGTCCTACAAATAGGACTGTTGTGAAAATCAAACCCGAGTGTTCTTGTGCTGAGTGTTCTATAGATCTAAAATTTAATGACTGTTAATATTTCAAATGGGCATCAGTTGCAGTCAGTGAATAGGGGACTCATTGCAGAAGAGTGACAGAGGGCTTAGAGAAACTTAAATATGATACTGATCATTCTCAGTATGTAAACGTACAGAGAACACTGTCAAACAAATCACAAGAGAAAATGCAGCTTGTTAAACATATGGAAAACCACTGAAACCTCAGTTGTAATCAAAGCAAAGCACATTAAGACAGCATGCCATTTTTCACCACTCAATTAAAGAACACCCTCCCAGTGCTGGTGAGACATTGGTGAAATGAACTGGCCTCTGCTGGTGAAGACTTTCGGAAATGTCATTCAGTAACGAGTATCTGGAAGCATAAAAATGTTTATACCCTTTGACCTGGTGATTTCATTTCTAGGAATCTCTCCTAAGGAGTTATTCTAATTACATAGAAAGCTTTCTGCATGACATAGCTCAAAACAGCTGGTAATAAGCTAAAGAGCCAATGCTGTGGGAACAGCTAAGAAAACTGGGATAGCCAAGTGATAGAGTATCATACCTACCACTGATGTTTGCCAAACTGCACGGGATGAACACATGGACTCTGAGGGGAAAAGCAAGCCACAAGATTGTATGTAACATTTTATCACAACTGTGTAAGATACCCTGAAAATCTTTGCATAGAACCGAATCTAGAAGGAAGTTAAACACAAATGTTAATAATAATGGTTGTGTTAGGGTGGAATGAATATGGGTGATTTAAAAGCATCATTTAATAGTAAGCATGCACTCCTTTCACATAAGGACAGTAACATAGTAACTACATTGTCTTGGGGCTGTAAGTGGAGACCCGGGTGCTGGTGGACTAGAGATGGGATGGCCAGCAATGCTGGGTCAAGAAACTGCTTTCTTCTGTAGTATCATCATCTAAAATTAATTGTGTGGAAAACTAAGGGCTGTTTCTGATGATAAGCTCTGCTGGAAAATAGACACTCCACTGCATGTTCTTCACATTTGGAATTTTTTAGTTTTGTGTCACATTTAGTTTCTTGTCACTTTCTCTTTTTCTTTAAATGGAACTTGTTCCCAAGACATACAGTGCCATATAATTACAATTCATTCCTTGCTTTAAAGGTTGAATCAAAATATATATTTGCTTGTTTTTTTTTTCATTTAGCAAGATATTTTGGATAATTTTTTAAATTTCAGTTATATAGAAGTTATAGACAAATGTTCCCTCTCACACATTGTTGGTGAGAGTGTAAATTGGTATAAATATTTTGGATGGCAGTTTAGCAATATCTGTTTACTTCATTCCTGAGAATGTGTCCTTCAGAAATACTCTGTTATGGACTGAATGTTTGTATGCACCTGACATTCATATATTGAAGTCTCAACCTGAGTGTGATGGTATTTGGAGGCGGGACCTTTGGGAGGTCATTAGGTTGACATGAGGTCTGGAGGCAGAGCCCTTATGATGGGATTAGTTTTTCTTTTTTTTTTTTAAAGATTTGTTTTATTGTTTGAGAGAAGGTGAGATGAGAGAAGGTGTGTGTGTGTGTGTGTGTGAGAGAGAGAGAGAGAGAGAGAGAGAAGGAGGGAGGGCACAGATCAGTCTCCATATTTGTACATCATTGGTTGTGATGTAGTTTCATTCCACACGAGTGGATGTGGGGCTGCTGCACAGGGCAGGAACCAAACCAGGGACCTCCTGAATGGAAGGTGAGAACCTTCACCGCCAAGCCATCCCTGTGGTTATCGGTTACGCCACAGTTCAGCATACGGGTTTGCATGGGCTGGGGCCAGGAATCGAGTCCTGGACCTGGCCAGTGCAAGGCAAGCCCTCAACCACTGAGCCATCCCAGCATCCTGGGATTAGTATTCTTATAAGAAGAGGAAAAGAATAGCTCCTTCTCTCTGCCATGTGAGGAAACAGGAAGAAGGCAGCCCTCTGCAATCCAGGAAGAGGGCTCGCCACCAAGAACCCAATGCCACCTTGATCTTGGATTTCCAGCCTCCAGAATTGTGAGAAATAAATGCTTACATGTTGTTTAAGCCGCCCAGTCTGTGCCATTTTGTTATAGCAGCCCAAACTTACTAAGACATACTTCCACGGAGAGACATACACTGGAGTGTTTATTTGTCACTGTTGGTTTAGGGCCCAAATGAACACTTTGATGTCAGGAGGATCAAGACAGCTTCAGGTGGGACAAAGGCTGGAGTGGGTCAGGCAGCACAGCTTCCGGAGGGTGACCATGGAAGCTGCACAGAAGCGGGGCTGAGGCACCATTAACTGAGGAGAGCCCGAGTGTCCTTGGGGGCGACCAGGGCACTCCTAGGTGCACTGTTTCAACTCAGGCACTGCATTCTTTTCTTATTTTTTTCTTATTTATTTATTTATTTATTTATTT
>PVKE010042501.1:0-13723 GCA_004027555.1 Craseonycteris thonglongyai
GTTCTACAGTTTACCATATGAGCATAGTTGAGAAACTAGTGCCATTTGCTTAAAAATCAGCCACTAAAGAGCCTAACTGAGCTTCAGGGGTTGAGAAATTCCTTAAAAATAAAAACGAAATACTAACAAACCTGCATATACTAAATATTTCACAGGTATATACTTCAATAATTTTCCAGCTTTCTCAACAGTTTCTGTTAAATTGTTTATCCAGACATTAAAAAAGAATCTTTTTTAAAAGAATTATATTTGGAATCAAGGTGGTTACAAAAAGCTTTTTTGCTTTTTTTTCTTGTACTGCTTCTGTAAATGTGGCAGCATACATATATGAAAGAGCATGGGATGCCAGGATAGCTCAGCAGTTGAACATTGCCTAGCAAACACGGAGTCCATCATTTGGTTCCTGGACTCAGTCCGTGTGGGCCCATGTGAACTGCAGTGCAACTGGTAACCACTGGAATAGCACAGTAAGTAGTGAAGGTGCTCACCTCCCATGCAGGAGGCCCCCAATTTGGTTTCCACACCACATGGCCCCACATCCACCTGTGTGGATTGGGGGGCCTTCACAAGAGAATGATGCCCTGAAGAAGTGACCAGAGCAGAAAATGTTTAGACCTGTTAGACAAAGAAGGTCTACATTTGTGAAGAAATGGCAAGACAAAGGGGTTTGTACTGGGGATAGTAAACGATGGGACTAATGACGTACAACTATGCAGATTGCTCTGGGCCCTCCTTCTCTCTTTCTCTCTCTCTCACCTTCTCTCAAACAATAAATAAATCTTAAAGAAAAAAAGAAATAGCTTATCTCCTAATTAAGATGTTAAGTAGGGGCCTTGTGGCCTTACGGAATCTATAAATGCAAGTGCGAAAAAAAATGCAAAGCAAAAAAAATGTAGGAGAAAAGTTCTTAAACTCATTTTGAAATAATTTTAGATTTACAAGAGTTGCAAAGATAGTACTGAGTTCCTGTAGCAATCACCTAGCTTCCCCCACTGCTAACATCTCCTTATATCACCATGGAATAATTATTATATAAACTAAAATTAACATTGGGACACTATTATTAACTAAACTACAATTTCATTTACGTTTTTCCATTTGTTTTCACTAATGTCCTTGACAGAATTCAGAACATGTCACCCCAAATATGTCACTTTGGCATATTGATTATTTTGAGCTAAAGGCACTTGAGAAACAGCAGATGCAGGAAGGGTTCTCTGACCTCCCCTTTTCTACCTAAAAACAGGCCACAAAATTTCCCATGAGAAAGGCACCCGCCCTGTATCAGGAAGAGAAGAACATTCTTTATCACCAGAGACTGGGAATTGATGCTGAAATGGGTCTGTACAATTTACTAAAATAACCCTTATCTTCTACTACACTTGCCCTTTCAACCCATACATCTGCCAGTCACTTCCCATCGTTTACTATCCCCAGTACAAACCCCTTTGTCTTGCCATTTCTTCACAAATGTAGACCTTCTTTGTCTAACAGGTCTAAACATTTTCTGCTCTGGTCACTTCTTCAGGGCATCATTCTCTTGTGAAGGCCCCCCAATGCGCATTTAAAAAATTTTTTCCTTCCCCCTCTCCCCCCCTCCCCCCCCATCTCGCCCACCCACCTCCCCCCTTACCCTCAGGTAACCACTAAACTATTGACTGTGTCCATGAGTCTTTCTTTAAAAAAATTTTGTAAAAATTTAATAAAACTGGTATGTTTTCTCCTGTTAATAGTCTTATGCCATTGTAATCCTTAAGCCCAACCAGAAATCTTAAGATGGTAAAGGATAACTTTTCTTCTTCTACCTCCCTTTTCCATCCCTGGCTCCAAACCAGGCTCCCACATGCATTTAGTCGTCTCCTTCAATCCATTAGTTTCTTGATCTTTCTTGTCTTCACTCTTTCATGACCTTGATACTTTTGAAGAGTACTGGTTAGGCATTTTGTTGAATGCCTCTTGATTTGGGGTTGTGGATTTTGGGGAAGAATACCACAAAATATTGGGGTGTACATGGTATCAACACAATTTATTACTGATGGTGTTCATGTGGATCACTTGGTCAAGGTGGTATCTGCTAGGTTTCTTCACTGTACAGTTATTAACGTTTGCTTTTCCATTCTCTATTCATTAGTAGTGAGTGCGTAAGTTCAACCTACACTCAAGGAGAAAGGAATTAAGCTTTACTTACTAGAGGAAGAAATCCCAAATAATTTGTCCACATGTATTAAAACCATCACAGTAATAACTATTTTGGGATTGATACTTTCAATCTATGCAAATATACCACTTCTTAAAGTTTTGCCCCAATTTTAGTATTCATTGATAGAGCTTGCCTATAGCGATTTTTTGGGAGGTTCTAATGATTATTTTCTAATAATTGGAATTCTTCTGTAAGAAATATTTATCTCTTGTCACCATTTATTTATATTAGTATGGTCTCACTGATATTTTTCTTCTTTGGACGAAACAATACTATATTGATTTATGTTGCTGCTAAAATTGTTCAGCTTTGGCCATTGGATTTACATTCAGTGCAATAAAACGAGGTATGCCTTTATTTAGAAATCAAGATCTGGCACTAGGTACGCTCATTGCTGCAGAAGTGTTACTATTTCTAGGTCCTCTCAGGGAACAGAGCTAGAAAATATATGTATGTAAATCAACCTATGTCTACACAGATATCTATATTCCCATATGCGCATTAAATAAACATGAACTCATATTGAGATCTCCAACTTTAATCTAGCACCAAAGGATTCATTCCAGCATTCATATCAGAGAAGTTTCTAATCAGAGAAAAGTTTTTTCAGAGTTCTCAAAGTAGGTGAGTCTTAGATCAGACTGAGAGGAGAAAACACTGAAATGGTCAATAATTGAGGGTTTTTTTTGACTAAAATCTTCTCAGCTGGTGGCAGTAGTCATACCGACTAATTTATGGGTGAGAAAAGTGAGGCTCCAGAGAGGTCAAGGAAGCTGGCCAGTATCTAACACATCGGTAAGAGGTGGGCCTTCCCGCAGCCCTTGTGCGATGTTCAGAACGTGGAGCACCAGAGGTGAGAAGAGGGAGCACTGCAGGCCACCAGCCTGGTTGAGGCAGAGTGCTGCGGCCCTGCTCCCAGTGCACTGGGCCCCTCCCCAGGACAGTGCAGCACATTCAGGATCTGCCCAGGGCCTGGAGGGAATTTCACACCTAAATCTGGCCCCTGCATCCTTGGGAAAATGGCTTCAGCTCTCTGTACCTGTTTCCTCAATTGGAAAAGGATTATGACATTTCTTTTACCACAACAGGTAGTAGTAAAAGGTAAAGTAATGAAAGGATGAATGCAAACTGTTCTGCTTTTTGGTGTATGGTGTTATTATAACATCTTAAAATGGGTTCAAGACTTAAATATAAGACTTGACACCATAAAACCCCTAGAACAAAGCAGGGGCTAAGCTCCTAGACATCAGTCTTTACAATAAGTTTTTTTTTTTAAATCTGACCCAAAAGCAAAGGCAACAAAAGCAAATAAACAAGTGGGACTATATCAAACTAAAAAAATTCTGCATAGCAAAGGCAACCATCAACAAAATGAAAAGGCGACCTAGAAAGCGGGAGAAAATATTTGCAAATCATGTATTTGATAAGAGGATAATACCCAAAATATATAAAGAATTCACACAACTCAGCAGCAAAATAAACAATATGCTCTAAGAGTGGGCAGAGGATCTGAACATTTTCCCAAAGACATACAAATGGCCAACAGGTATATGAAAAGGTGCTCAACATTACTAATCATCAGGAAAATGCAAATGAAAACAACAATGAAATATCACCTCATACCTCTTAGAATGGCTATTATCAAAAAGACAAGAAATAAGAAATGTTGGCAAGATGTGAAGAAAAGGGAACCCTGTGTACCCTTGGTAGGAATGTAAATTGCTGCAGCCATTGTGGAAAAGAGTATCAAGGTTCTTCAAAAAATTAAAAATAGAACTACCATACAATCCAGCAATTCCAAAACCCAATTTTGTCTTATCTGAAGAAAACAAAATAACTATTTCAAAAAGTTACCTGCATCCCTATGTTCACTACAACACTACTTACAAGGCCAAGGCATGGATGCAACTTAAGTATCCATCAATGAATGAATGGATAAAGGAAACGCACACACACAGAGAGATACACGCACACACAGGAATATTATTCAGCATCAAAAGGAAATCTTGCCATTTGTGACAACATGGATGGACCTTGAGGGCATTATGCTAAGTGAAATAAGACAGAGCAAGACAAATTCTGTATGATCTCTCATATGTCAAATCTAAAAAAAACACACAACCCAAATCAAACTCATAGATACAAAGAACAGATCTGTGGTTGTCAGAGGCAGTGGGTAGAAGGAGTAAGACATGGGAAAATGGACACAATTTGTCAAGGGAGTGAAAAAGTACAAACTTTCAGGTCATAAGATTATTAAGTCCCGAGGATGTGACGTATAGCATGGTGACTATAGTAAACAATACTGTATTGTATGTTTGAAAGTGGCAAAGAGTAAATATTAAAAGTTCTCATTAGAAGAAAAAAACTAGCAAAAAATCAGAATGAAAGAATTAAGAACCATATGACTTCACTTATAGGTGGAATAGAAAACTGAAAGTAAAAAAACAAAAACTCATGAACACAGTCAATAAATAGTTCAGTGGTTACCCCGGGGTACGAGGGGGAAGGGTGGGGGGAGAAGGGAAGGGGCATCAAATACATGGTGATAGAAAGAAAACTGACTCTGGGTGGTGAGCACATAATGCAATACATAGACGATGTAATGTAGAACTGTACACTTGGAACCCATGTAATTTTTACCAACCAATGTCACCCCAACAAATTTAACAACTAATAAAAAAATTAAAGAAAAAAGAAAAAATTATAACTATGTGGTAATGAATATCAACTAAATTTGTTGTGGCTGGTGATCATTTTGCAATATATACTTACATCAAATCATTATACACCTGAAACGAATCCAATATTATATGTCAATTACATGTCAATAAAAGAATAAAAACAAAACAACTATTTAAAGATTCTGGAAAATGACCACAGGCATTCAACAAACTGAGGATTCAGTCAAGAAAACCTACTGGATCTCAAGAGAACCAGGGGAGTCTGTGACATTTTAGCCAGGGACTGCTCCCATCCCGTGCGCCCTCCCACCTCAGCTCTATTGCCTGGAGATTCTACCCCAGCCTCAGCAGATGGAAGAGCCTGTGGAAACTGGCACTGCTTCTGCCCTGTTGCAGGGCGCTGACTTTATTTGGAGCAGAGCACAGAAAAATTCCTGCCAGGGCATTGGCAGAAACAATAGTGATCTTGGTGGCAAACCATCAGGAAAAGGCAACAGCATGGGCAGCCTCAGGTGTTGATACTTGTTGGGACAAACATAAAAATGCAGTTCAGCCAGAAATATGAGAGGGAAATCCAGAGAAGGAAACAACCAGAGAGTCTGGCTAAGATCCCTTTATTTCTGGTGGTCTGGAAGGCTGTGTATGCTCAGCAGACACCAGACAGAGCTCTAATGAGCTACTTGCTACTTGTCCTTGACTGATTTTCCTCTAGTCACTGTGTGTCTAGCACATCAAATGATAACTAAAACTCATTTATACCTACCCGCTGTGGGCACAAATCAGATGACATTACAGACCATCCTGATTGCCTCCTTTATTACACAGATGGGAACACCAAAGCCTCTGAGTAGTTTAAGAACATTAGTTCCTAAAAAGTTAGTAGAAATGATTCCGGGGCTTTGTCAAAATTCATTTACCTGCAAAAAGATGGCATAAAATTAACAAACAAAAATTGGTCAGGTAAGTAGGGACTACCTTCACTAGTTACACATATTTTCCTCAATCTTTGTTCTACATTTATTCTCCCCTTCCCCTATGTTTTACTCTTTTCTCCTGAGAATTTATTTTGAAGGAAGAGACAATAATAGAGGTTCTTCAGGAAATCACTCCTTGTAGGCTCTCAAACAGGTAATAAAATCTACGCTGGAGAGTGGTCACACCTGTCCCATAAATGACAACCTATGTTATGGCTGTTGCTTTTAGGTAATCCTCTTACCTTCTGTTCCAGTTTTTCATATCTGCTGACTTCTGGTTCTAGCTCTTTATTTTATGTGCACTATAGGTAACAAGCTATGCTAAAAATCAAGCTATACTAAAAGTACTCTAGTCTTTTGATTAGGTACCTTTAATTCCCAGGGAAAATGACCATGACATAGATACATGCTCCAGTTCCAACTGCCACCCGAAACTATTAACATTTTCATCTTTATTACACAGTTCTTTCCATAATAAAAGGCTATCTTATCCATGCATGTCCTCAAGCCCTATTATAGTAAATTCTGGTTGTCTGACAAGTGATTATAACTTCTCTTGAAGACAACAGAATACTCAATGTCAATTAAAGGCTGTTTTCTCTAAGCTTGGTAGAATGCAGGAGCTGCTTCAGGTTGGTACCAAGAAAACCTGCTACCAAGACAACCTTCATATGTTCTTGTCTTCCTTGATGGCTTGACATTTGGCTCATCCTTGGCATTTAACCACTTTTAAATCGCTAGGAAAAATAATGAACAAATCCCTGTATTTATTTTTTGTACAGCTCACAACTTTGCTGCTAAGAATCTTGTATAATCTGTCCTTGTGAAAAGAACAGCCAGAAATTTTCAAAGTTTATAAACAATAGACAAATAAACTAATAGGCATTCAAGAGAGAATACAAAGCAAAGAATGCAGTAGGGGTGGCTGTTACACACTGGAGTGAGCCCCTTCTTCACTTGTGTCTGTCTGTCTGTCTGTCTGTCTTTTACTTGAAGACAGCATCTGGGGATAGCAGCCTGAAACCAGGGGAAGCCAGGATGGCTCAGTGGGTGAGTGCTCACTTTGCAGCCCCAAGGTCTGAGGATCGAGTCCTGGTTCCAGCTCCGGCCGGTGCAGACCCACGTGCTAAACTGTTGTGTGCTTCCCATGTGTGGGGGCCCAGAGTTTGGTTCCTGCCAGGGCAAGCTTCCATGTAGGAGGCCCCTGTTCAGCCCCTAGCTCACGGGGTTGTGCTGCCCATGCAGGGGTAGGGGGGCTGGCCCAGTTCCAACCCTGCGTGGATCCGCGCCCATCTGTGTAGAATGAAACTATGTCAAAAACTGATGACGTACAACTATGGAGACTGCTCTGGGGCCGGGCCCTCCCCTTTCTCTCTCTGTCTGTCTCTGTCTATCTCTCTCTGTCAAAAACAATAAAATAAATCTAAAAAAAAATAAAGAAAAGAGAGAGAAACCTGAAACCTGTGGCAGGCATAGAAGGATGGTGTTTCTATCAAGGGAAAACATCTGAGTGAGACTAATTCATCATAGAAACCACATCTGTTCTCTTCAATGGGAAAAAATAACTACCAAACCAAGTGTGGAGGCAGTGTGGTCTGAGCTGTGCCACCAGTTACACCTGGGACTGAACTGTGGCCATCACCTACCTGCTCCACGAGCATAGACAGTTTCCTTACTCTCTGTGCTTCTCTGAGTTTCCATATTGGCACAATTGATCGAATGAGGTAATTAAAGAATAAAATCCCCAACACTGTTCATATGCACTCACATATGTCACCATCCGCCCCTCATTTTATGCCTTACCAATGTCATTCAAAGGCAGGTGCAAATACTGACAGATCTGTCTCTATACAGGTACAGAAATACATTTTCTTGTAATAATTGTAATTCTACCAACAACAAAAGTTATAGGACTCATTCTGCAATTTAAAAGCTCAAATTCTATTTTTCTGACCAGGGTGAAATGAACTTTTACTTGATACATTTCCTATGAGTCACTTCTAAAAGATCAGATATTTTAACAGCAGCTGATGCACACAGCAGGATCCCATGGGTAAGCCACCACCACCCACATAAAAAGACTAGGAGTTATTTCGGGTCATGATGCTGCCAGACAGAGTACAGAACCAAAAAGAAAACACTTTATTGTACATAATGACTTTCCCAAAACTTTCTGGCCAGCTCCTTCCTGTCAAGAACTGCCTGCATGTAACAGGACCCTGTGCAGGCCCGAGGCCAGCACACTCTATGACGGCACAGTTATTACAGAAGAAGATGAGTTGCCACTCGGGTTTTCAGGCTGACATACCACACCTGCTGTCCACACTACTTCACACCCCGGCAGGGAGAAGCTCCTCTCAGCAGTGCCTACTACAGTTATTACATGTGAGTGACGAACAAGTCACTGCATCACCATGATGACTCACACATCAAAAACAAAGCTCTCATCTGGGCTTATTGGCCAGGCAGCAATTTCCAGGGCAGAAGCTGATCTCGTGAGCTAAAAACAGCAGGTAGGAAGCATAAGCCCTGCAAATACCTTTTTAATTAAATGGAGGATTTCCCCCGCTCTCCTCTCCCCTTGCTCTGCTTCTGTCTTTCTTCTCTCCTTTCTCTCCTGTCTTACCAGATGCTCTTAAGACGTTCTGGAGTCTCATCTGCCACCTTGGGAACAGTGCTATAATAAAAATAGACCCACAACGAGAGATCCCACCAGCGAAGAGCAATCACTACTTAGCAATCACTAATAATTCTGCAAAGAGCATTAAAGACTGTTCTACATTTTAAATTCCTGACCTAAAATATAATTGAAATAAACTATTAATACATTATATTTTATTTATTACTAAAAACAGACTCTTTGTATCCTGAAGCAAAGATCTATATTCTAACTCAGAAAGCAAAAGAAGGAAAACCAGTCATGACCAGAAGAACCAGAAAATGATAGAATCAGAAAATGTTGATTTCTCAGCACAGAGATATCCCTAATATCTTAAATATTGACTTTTCTATAAACAACCTACTATTTGTTCTAAAAACACATCAAATGGTTTATGTTACAAAAGAAACTCATTCTCTCTCCCCAGTGGCACCTTACCCCTACCCCAGCATATACACCACCACCTGTGCTCTCAATCTTGCTAGTCCTCTGAATTGGCCCTTGGAGGACATCCTCAAATCTTTTCTGCTTTAAATCTGCTGTTAAGATTTTACCTGGTCAGTATCTTTTAAAATGTCATCTCTTCATCACCGTTGCTTTGCCTTGGTTTAGTTCTACAGCTTCCTCCCAGGTGACCACTGCAATTCGTGGCTCTCCATACAGTCACTCACTTCACTCCCAAACAATGCATCTAATCATGTCACTCCACTGCTTTAAACCTCCTCCAACTCTCCACTGACTTCAAGTTTGGCACTTAAGGCCCTTCACCACCCACTGCTAGCTAGCTAAACTCTCTAGCTCCACCTGGCACCAACCAGTGTCTAAGCGTCAGCTCACCAAGCTGATGAATGCTCCATGAACACATCCATAGCCCTCTATAACTTACATTTCATACAGTTACTTTCTTGAGATGCCCCTCCACGTCCCCCACACTGAGCGTATCCCGAGCTCCAATTTCATACTTAGTTTACCCTGCAATTATGTTTTATGAGAGGATACCTTATTCATCTCTGTATCACTGGTATGTAGTATGGAGGTTGCTATTTAAAGAAGAATCATTAAAAGAAATTCTGAAGGACATACTTCAGAAAGAAGAAAAATGATTGCAGATGGAAACACTTAAATAGAATTAAGTAACAATGAGGGAAAATATTAGTAAATAGATGGATAAAGCTGAGCAAATATTTAAAACTATAAGAAAAATGCATAATTTGTGGAGGAAAAATAGAAACACTGAGGAGAGGCAAGTCTGAATCTTGGAGCACAAATGGTAATGTACTCATTAAATACAAACTTTTGAAGTATGCCTGCTAAAATATTAAGAACCGCTGCTAATAGAGTACACATAAAGCATATAACTTCCAAAATAGAAGAAAAATTGGAACAGGGGAAAAATGATTAATTCAAAATATGGCAAGAAGGGGGGGGAATAGAAAATATTAATAAAAGTACATAAAACAGTGATAGAAATAAATTTAAATATATCATTAATTGCAATAAATGCAAATGGACCCAATTTTCCAATTAAAGGTAAATATTTTTAGACTGAATAAACAAAATTCTAGCTATGTGTTGCTTATAAAAACATGCCTAAGACTTGTAACAAGACATGCACAAGAATTATAAATCTGTATGTATCTATTAATATTACTTCATAATATACTGAGCAAAAATTGACATGGAACTAGAAAAAAATGAACAAATTCATCACCAGTGGGAAAAATTGCAATACAATTCTCCCAGTAAATGACAGCTTCAGCAGATAAAAAATCAGTAAGGCTAGAAGTGATTTAAATAGCATAATTCAAAAGCTTTTTAATAATATTAAACATATATGGAATATTGAGTGCTACTACTAATGATACATTAAACAATTCTGAAAACTGAGCTATGATAGCCTCAATAAATTTCAAGATTCTTTTACTATAATGCAATTAAATATTAAAAATTTTTTTTTAATAATTAGAAAATGCCCATGCATTTAGAAGTTTAAAGAAAAACACATTTAATAATAATAATAATAATAATAATAATAATAGCCTCACAACCAAAGAAATAAAAATGGGAACTGGAAAATTCTTAGGACTGAACAACAATAAACTCTCATATCAAAACTTAAGGAATGGAGCCAAACCAGGTTTTATAGGGGAGTTTATAATCTTATATTAGAAAATTAGAAATGTTTAAAATTAATGAAGGAGGCATTCAACTTCAGAATGTACAAAAGGAAATAAGAATACAAAATTAATGAAAAATAATAAATATGTATTATAATATGATCAACAAAACCAAATATTGGGTTTTGGTAAAAACTAAAAAAGAAAAAAGAAAAAAAGAACCCCTCAATCTAATCAAGGAAAAAAAAAATTAATGAAAGAGAAAAAAGAAAAAACCAAAACCCAGAACAGATGCATAAATAATCATAGGGCTGAAAAGAAAATGATAACCATAAATGCTGCAAATAATTAACAGGAAGCTGTTTTAAACAACTTTAACTCAATGCATTTGAAAACTTGGATGAAATGGATAAACACAGAAAAACACAACTTACCGAATATGACTTGAGAAATAGAAAGTTTGAGTAGTCCTATAATTTTTGAATAAACTGAACTGGTAATTTAAAATCTTCCAAGAAAGAAACCAGTAGGCTCACCTAGCTTCATTATTAGATTGAACAAGTTCCATGATATATTAACAACACACTAATTCTAATATCACTCAAAATCTTCCAGAGGACAGAAAAAAAGGGAACATTTCCTAACTCATAACCTTGGTTCCAAACTAAGAAATAGAATAAGAAAGAAGAATTATTATAGCTCAATGTAGCATAGGTGAAAAGTTGTAAACAAATTAGCATTAAACAAAACTGAATGATGACCAAATTGGGTTTATCAAATTGGGTTGATTAATTAGTTAGAAAACTGGTTAACGTAATTTATCCCAATAACAAAGTAAAGGAGGAAAAGTAATATAATCCAATCATTAGCTACAGAAAAATGTTTGATAAAATTCAACATTCATTCACAATTTTAAAATCTCAGGAAACTAAAAAGCAGAAAACAACTCCCTTGGTCTGATAAAGGATACATACCAAAATAAAATCAAAACCAAAACCCACAGTGAATATTAAATACTTCATAATGAAAATAAAAAACATTTCTTTTAAAATCAGAAACAAGACCAGGGTGCCAGCTATTACTGTATCTGCTCAACATTATTCTGGAGGGCCCAGCCAGAGCAAAAAGAATAAGAAAAACAAAGAGAAGATATAAAAATTAAAAACAAAGCTACAAAAACTGTTATTTATAATGTTTATGTTGAAATCCCGAAAGAATAGAAAGATAAATGATCATTAACTCATAAGCTTTAACAAATCTGATTTTCACAAAACCAATATGTAGAAATGAAGCACATAATATATTCAGTAATAATCAGGACACTATTTTTTTTTTTTAATATATTTTTATTTATTTTTATTTTTGACAGAGAGAGATACAGAGACAGAGAGAGAACTGAACTGGGGAAGCTCACCAGTTCAGCATATGGTTCCGCTCCCCTAGAAGGACACTATTAATAACAGCAACACAAATATAAAATACCAGTGAAGGATTTTACTATGTAAATGGCAATAATATAAAGGAAAAAAGAGACTATTAACACAGTAGCAGGATGGTTTGACCTGTAGGGGGCAGGGAAGTTGATGGCTTATTTATTAACTTGGATGGTGTATTATACATAGAATATTGTTTTTAATTCTATAAACTGTAACTGTAACGTTTATATTCTCTTTTATATAAATTAAATATTTTAGTTTTTAAAAAATGTATGTAAGTTTGTTGTGTGCCATGCCACAGGATTCCCACATTTTACAAGCAGAGCTTGAAAGAAGATACTAATTTTGTAATCTTTGAGAAATGAGTCTTGAATAATAATTTCACCTCCCAAAAAAGGAGGTAGCAGTTGCTATAAAAAGCTAGAGCAAACCTCCTCAGGAAACATTCCATTTTAAGTGCGATTACCTTCACTTTTTAGTTTCAAATGGAAAGGTTTCTATGCATAGCTGTTTACATAAAACTTCAGCTGTTTACCACTGCACATAAGGTAGAAAAGCAGCATTAGATGACAATTCAGGAACATTACACAGGTATCAGCTCACCAATGATAGAAAATGTAGGGAGAGACTCAACTATGTCCCTGATTAGCCTAATCCACTAGTGTTTTACAACTAACTTGTTTCTAACAGTAGAGTGCCAAAAATTTATAATGACATTTTTTGAAGAGTATAAAATAGGGTGGGTTAAGTTATAAGGCAATAAATTATATTCTATTTGCATGCCAATATGCTCCCTTGGTGGAAGAGAAATGCCCAAAGATACAGCTGACTTGGGCACCAGCATATAACCCATAGGGTGGCTTATCTGTGTAGCAGACTGTACTCATATGTTCCAAAAATGGCTCAGGCAATATTTCCAGTCTCATACGCTCTTCCAGAATCTTTCCACTTCCCTATCAAGAGATGGAATCTATTTCCACTCCCACTGAACCAGAGTGGCCTTTGTAACTGCTTCAATAAACAGAAGGTAGTGTAGGATGCTGTGTGATTTCCTAGGGTGGGTCAGAGAAGATAAGGTTCCTGCCTGGCTTTCTCTCTCCCGGGTCATGTGACTTGAGAACACTGAGCTGGCATAGAAGTTGGCTACCCTGAGGTTGTCATGCTAGAGAGACCACAAAGAAACAGAGATGTTGGAGGAGCCCAGCTGTTCTAGTCTTCCCAGCCCGGGCTCCAGACCTGTGAGTGAACGAGCTTCAGATGATTATAGTCCCAGCCTCCAAGCCCACCTAGCTGCTGCTGACAGAGCAGAGATGAACTGTCACCACTGAGCCTTGCCCAAATCGCAGACTTGTGAACCAAATAAATGTGGATGTTGTTGTAAGACACTAAGTTTGCTGTGCAGCATTGGATAACTGGACCAGTTGTCATATCGATGGGAAGGACACTGAAATGCAGATGTCATCCTCTCATGTACCCAAGAAATAAGAGACTGAGAGCCACCAACCCAAGCAACATGGTTTCTTAAAACCAAAATACTGGCACTGTATTTCACTCAAAAAGCAGCAAGCACCACTCCTGAAAGTTACCGGTAAATATAATTTAGGATTCACTTCACCCTTTGCCACTGATCAATGATGCTGAATTAATGGGTAT